>JAENRP010000091.1:0-85021 GCA_024741835.1 Diplocarpon mali | reverse complement strand
CCCCCCGGGACTGGCCTGGGTCGATGCCGCGAGCTCGAGCGTGGCCTTCTTCCCTCCTGCGAGCGGGCCGGTGGGAACCAGGAGCAGACGCCTCGCACCAGGCCGCTGGCTCCAACTCCAGGAAAAAGGCCCCGTCGGTCTCACAGACACAACTCGTCCTCGCTGTCGCCGAGAGTCACTGCAACCCTGCCCCGAGTCCTCGTCTTCGAAGCAGCTGTAGCGGCAACCTCCGCCAGAGCCTGGCCGCCTCGAGGCGATGCGGAGAGGAAGCTCAGCTCATCGTCGCTCGCGTCAGACGACGGCCATGTCTGGCCTGGCCGACGAGCTCTCCGTCCCAGCCTCGGTGCCCGGTCGGCGAGCCCACGCTGCCCTGGCGAGTCGCTCCCCGATCTTGCGGATGCTGATGCCGCGGTCGGGCTGCGGGAGTCTTCGCAGAGGTGCCAGTTCCGACTGCTGCGAAGCAGCTTTCGATGGAGCCTTGGCACGCCATCGAGTGCATCACGCCCTTTCGATCCTGTAGTCGCCATCGACGCCATCGAGCCGTGGGAGGCAAAGGAATCCTCACCGGCCGAGACGTCCATGTGGCTCGAATCATCCTGAGACTCGGCGGAGAGCTCGTCCCGAGAGGAGCATCCGTCCCCGTCATCGTCACTCTCAATGCGCGATGCATCGCCAGGTCCCGCATGGTCGTCTTCGGGTACAACATCGAGCGCTCGCTCTTGAGGACGAGGGGCGTGCTGCAGCTGGTAGACCCCGACGGAATCGTCAAAGTTGGGCCTGCGAGCAACCGGAGGGCGAGGAAGCTTGACAGGCGCTGGCTCTGCCTCGAATTGCCGGCGCAGCTTGGGTGGTGGCCGGTATGGAGTATCGCATTCAGAGTCTTCGGCAAAGCATCTCAGAGCAGCCGCTTTGCGTTTGGCAACGTGGATGGCGGGCGTCGCAGTCACCCACTCGCCAATGCCTTCCTCCCAACGGAATCCACTCACGCCTCCGGAACTTCCTCCTTCTGGCACCTCGTGTAGGCTCGCGTCGACATCCATCCTCCTTCCACGGAATTTCGCATCCATGCTTGACGCGTAGTCCAAGTGCGTGCGATCTGGCACCTTTTGTGCGAATGCAAAAGCACTGTCGACGATCACACCCTGCACAGTGTGGCTTCCATCCTTCGCCGAGGCCAGAGTCTCCAACCAGAGGTGTATATGCTGGAGATGCTCGAAGCCAGAGGTAGACGATCCTCTACCGCAGCACCGTGCGACCTGGCAAGTGAAAGCGACGGCTTGGCTGTAAGCCGGGGAGATACCGCAATCACCGCTCTTCTGCCGCAGTCCGCACGAGATCATATTCATGAGGAAGGCCTTCATGTCCTCGTCGTCAGGGTGAACCTCGTGAGCAATCAAATTTGAAAGGAGTAGCAGAATTTGCGCATCAGGACGTCCCGATCGCCTACTACTGGCCAGTGAGCCCTTCAATAGGGCTACAACATCGTCATGAGCTTTCAATTCAGACCCATCAGCCACGTGTCTACATCGAGCGCCTCTGCTGAGTATCACGATAGCAGTGAGTGTGGTGAGGAGGCTCGAAAACGTATTCTGGACAGCCTCCAGAACTGCCAGAGTTGCTAAACCAGACGTGCCCCGAGCGATCGAGAGCAGGCATAAAGCGTTGTCCAGGAAGACGAGAGCATCCTCATTCGCATGGTCGAATGGGAGCAGCTGAATTGCTGCAGTCCAAATCGGTCCGAAGGCTTTGGTTGCCAGCCACTGAACTGGCAAGAGACCAGCAGACAGAATGTTGGATAATTCCCTGAACTGAAAGGGCGTCCGCCGGGTAAATTCAGTGAACTTCCACAGCGTAGACAAGGGGCGGCCTGGAGTGTCGTAAAGAGCCTTCGGCCCAGAGTATTGTTTTGAAGACAAGTGGGCCGAGAGAAGAGACTGCGCTTCATCCATAGCAAAATTATTGACGCAAAGCGCTATCAAGACACCACAGAACCCGTCGTCCAGTAGCCCTGAATCAATTGCATGCTCTATGACCTGGACCCCGTGCGCTCTAACGATGACCCTGAGCTGTTTCCAGCCACGCCCGGATGGCCCAAAACACTCCAACTCATCGTAGATCTCCGTCAAGATATCTCTCTTGTTCAGTGCCGTTTTGCTACCAGTCTCCTCCATGTGAGCCTCTAGTAGGCCCTCCTGTTGCGTGATGTATCTTGGGACTGCCCTCAGGCTCGTGGATAATAACGACCTGGCACCTTTACCCTTCGCCTTTTCCTCCGACCCATTGCCCGTAGTGGCAGTATTACGCAGTAGTGCCTCTAGCCCTCCACAGATGCCTTCATAGGTCGTATACCGCGAGTCAGTAGTTCTCGTTCTCAAATCTCGCAATGTCCCAGAGGGCTGGAACCGACCGTCACCAGTGCCACGTCGTCGCGAGCCTTTCGTGGCCCTAACATCATCTGCATTGAGCACTTCGAATGCGGATGTAGGAATAGCTTCTCGCGGGGCCATCTTGCCTCTAGCTCGAGCAAGTATCGGAGTCGGGATCGTAAGCTCCCCCGGGTCCGATGAGCTTCTCCCCTTGTTTGGTGCGGCAGCTCGCGAGCGAGCTTTCGAGGCTACCGGAACTTTCCTCCCCCCTCTATTGGAATATGTGTGTCGAATCTTCTTCTTTGCTTTGGTCCAGTCCGCGTTGGCCGGCTGCGGGTCTTGCTGCGAGGGCGCTTTTCCCTCTGCTGAATGATCTGTTTCTGCCGATTGAAACCGCATGAGGTCTTTCTGCAGGATCGCAACTCTTGAAGTGAGAGCTCGAAGCAATCGGTGACATCGGGCGGCTGTCCATTCCTTCCCCTGGTCCGCATGAGGTAGTCTCGTATTGACCGTAGATTCTCGCCGCCGGACTGGTGTATAATACTTATGCGCATCGCTGCTCGGAAAAGGTGCTGCTATATCCATAATGGATTTCTGACCAATGTCAACATCTCAATGCCGATTGACTCGTAGCAACTTACTGATTGATGGTGCTCCTAATTAGATGAGAATCGTAGCAAGTACATGAGGTAAGCAACACAAAGCAATGCGATTGTTGTTCGTAATTCAATGTAATATTAGCAAGATAGTTATGCAGGTTATTAGGCGCGTTACTGTTGTGATTCAAGTAAACAAAACAAAAGCCCACTAAGCGCCAAGACCTGTCCGGGGTGCGTATCCGCTTGATCCCCTGCTTCAAAAAATTTATCCCGTACTTGCTGCACATCTCCCGAGCGAGTAACTAATTCCGCCCAGCACTGTTCTGCTTCTTCCCTGTACCAACAATTACCGTCTATCCTTTCTTCTGCACATAACTCGTTTTCCTTTGGGTAGTTCTGCATTGACTGGGTATACTTCTAAGCTCTTCTGCACCATGGCGGAATCCAAAATCGCAAAGATTATCTCTTCTGGTAGGTGGATCGAGAGCCGACTGATCAAGGCCTGGACTCCAATGGAGTCACTATGTCATACACATGTAACCTTGACATGCGGCTAACCAGCTGCATTCTCAGAGACTCCATTAGGCCCTAAAGAAAGCTCCCAAAATGTCACAGAATTTGAGCATCCGACCACGAACGGGGAGGTCGAAGGGGAGGAGCAGGCTGAAAGTACGAGATGAGCTCCTTCGGCAACAACGACCTGTGTTTTGTGCTGCAAGAAGATGTGTACTGACGTGGATGAAGCTATCTTTCAGCTAACAGTCAACCTTCCTCATGAGCCGAAGAAGCTTCAAATCATGGTATGCGTTGCCCGTACCGATTCTGGATATACACTCACGCAAATAGGTCTCTTCGCAAGAGCCTATTCATGATGTCCGCCAATCCGTGATTGAGACACCGGGCACATTCCAGTACTCGTGCTTCCATCTTGAGCACAAGGGGCAACGGATCAACGACTTCATCCAGCTCTCCGAAATTGAAGGCCTTACTCCCGAATCCGAACTGACCTTGGTAGAGGATCCGTATACTGAGAAGGAGGCCAGACTACATGTTGTTCGAGTTAGAGAACTTGTTGGAGCTGCCGGGGACCGAACGGACACCCTCCACGGTATACTGTCTGGACTGTCTCTTCACGACTCGGTCACAGCGGATGGATCAGTCTCATCTGCTGCCCACCCAATGGCAGGATACGAATTTGAAGCTCAGGGGGACCTCTCGACCCTCTTGCCGCAAGCACAGGCCCCAGCGCCCAAGACTATCAAGTCCATTTCCGTGTCGCCTTGGAATCCTCCTCCATACCATATGCGACAAAAGGGGCACCTGCTGTATCTTGTGGTTGTGACAAACAACGGAGAATCATTCCAGATTACATCTCATGTTTCTGGGTTCTTCGTGAACAAGTCTTCAACTACCAAATTCGACCCTCTGCCCCGAGGTGCACCAAAGGCTGCCTCGGCTCACTCGCTTCTGAATTTGCTAACTCAGATCTCACCAACTTTCGAAGCTTCTTTCCTAGAACTCCAGGAGTACAACAACCTGAAGGAACCTCTGGGAACTTTCCAAATTACAAATTCTACTCCTGCGAGCCCATGGATTGTCCCGAATTCCACATCGCCTCTGGTCTCGCACTCGTCTGATATCACAAGAACACAGGAAAACTACTTGATTTCTGGCATCGAGAACACAGAGACTCTGAGGGACTGGAACGAGGAGTTTCAATCAACCCGGGAACTACCAAAGGAAACCGTTCAGGATCGTGTGTTCCGTGAGCGACTGACCTCGAAACTCTTCGCCGATTACAACGAGGCAGCTGCTAGGGGTGCTATTTTGGTTGCCAGAGGAGAAGTCGCCCCTCTGAACCCGACCGAGGGGAAAGATGCTCAAATATTCGTGTACAACAACGTTTTCTTTTCCTTTGGTGCTGATGGTGTGGGAACATTTGCTTCGGAAGGTGGAGATGAGGCTGCCAGAGTGGCCACAGGCAAGGATGTCATGGGTGTTCGAATGGTCAACCAATTGGATATTGATGGCCTGTTCACCCCCGGAACAGTTGTAATCGACTATATGGGCAAGCGACTGGTGGGCCAAAGCATCGTACCTGGTATTTTCAAGCAACGCGACCCTGGAGAGAACCAGATCGACTACGGTGCGGCGGATGGCAAGGATGCTGTTGCCTCCGACGAACGATTCGTCCCTGTTTTCGAGAAACTGTCAAGGTCTCTCAAAGTCAAGAGGCATGCGGTATGGGACAAGGCCGGCAAGAAGCACGTGCTCGAGGGTAGTGTGGAAACCAAAGGCCTATTGGGCACTGACGGCCGAAAGTATGTTCTGGATCTGTACAGAATCACTCCTTTAGATATTGCTTGGATGGAGGAGTACGGCACGGCGATCGGCAGCCCTGAGCAGGTCAACGGAGCCAGCAAGAGCGCCTATCCTCACAGAATGACAGTCCTCAGACCAGAGCTTGTCGAGGCTTATTGGAAATCCAAGATGCGTGGGTGGGTTAACGGGGAGCTGGCGAAACGACGTGCCGCGCAACTAGAGAAGGCCGAAGTAAAGGCGATCGAGAGTGAGGCTAGTGCGGATACACCGAAGGAAGAAGCTCAAGACGCTCCTGCTGAAGGTGAGACTGCTGCCATAACCGAGGAGACCACCGACCTTGACAAGGAGAGAGTCGATATCTCCGACTTCGCATTTGCACTCAACCCTGATACGTTCAGTGGTCAAGTGCCAGAGACCGACGAGGACAAGAAAGATCTGGTAAAGGACGAGCAGGAAGTCAAGCTTGCCTGTGAATTTCTCAGAGAGACTGTTCTTCCGGAGCTCATCAGTGACCTTAAGGAGGGCGATGTTGGCTTCCCAATGGACGGTCAATCGTTGAGCCGACTTTTGCACAAGCGTGGGATCAATATCAGATACCTGGGTAAGCTTGCTGCGCTCGCCGAAGACAAGAGACTCGAATCTCTGAGGATCCTCACCATCCAGGAGATGATTTCCCGAGCCTTTAAGCACGTTTCCAGCAAGTATCTCAGATACCTACCCATCCCACTTACATCCTCTTGCATTGCCCACCTCCTCAACTGCTTACTTGGAACTGGCCTCAATGCCAACCCAAAGGCCGAGATTGATGAGTGCATGGTTACGCTGTACCCGGAGGCAGATCTCGCCTTTCTGAAGGTTTCCCCAGACAGTTTGCGAGACGAGATTGGTCTCCAGATTCTCCGACGTTACCAATACACCATCGAAGAAAACTGGGTTTCCGGCATCAAGCATGTACAGCTTCTTCGAGAAGTATCCCTCAGGCTTGGTTTGCAGCTTGAGATGAAGAACTATCACTTCACAGTCCAACCTACGAATGAGGAGTCTGTACCGGCTGCGAACGGTAACGTGAAAGATAATTCTCCAAACGGAGAGAAGACCAGCAGCAAGAAGAAGAAGAAGGCTCGTGATGGATCACCGGCATCTCTTGCCTCGGCGAAGACCTCGACGCCTCACACATTCACTCCGGATGATATTCTGAACATTGTCCCAGTCATCAAGGAAGCCTCACCACGAAGCTCGCTAGCTGAAGAAGCTCTTGAAGCTGGCCGGATATCAATCATGCAAAATCAGAAAAAGCTCGGTCAAGATCTGCTTTTGGAGTCGCTCTCACTGCATGAGCAGATCTATGGTATCCTCCACCCTGAAGTTGCTCGGGTGTACAATACCTTGTCAATGCTGTACTATCAGTTGGAGGAGAAGGAAGCCGCCGTTGAGCTCGCTCGCAAGGCGGTCATTGTCTCTGAACGAACCATTGGTGTTGACAATGCCGAGACACTCCTCGCCTATCTCAACCTAGGACTGTTCCTTCACGCCAGCGGCGAAACGAAGCAAGCTTTGGTCTACATCAAGCATGCCTTGGCACTCTGGAAGGTTATCTTCGGCCCTAACCATCCCGATTCTATTACCACCATCAATAACGCAGCCGTGATGCTTCAAGGTCTTAAGGAGTATCACGAATCCCGTCTTTGGTTCGAGGCCTCCCTCAAAGTCTGCGAATCCGTTTACGGTAAAGAGTCGATCAATGCCGCAACCCTCCTATTCCAGCTCGCGCAAGCGTTGGCTCTCGACCAAGATGCCAGATCTGCCGTGAATCGCATGCGCGAATCATTTAACATCTTTCTCGCTGCCCTCGGCCCGAACGACAAGAACACAAAGGAAGCCGAGAGCTGGCTCGAGCAACTGACGCAAAACGCTGTATCGATCGCCAAACACGCGAAAGATGTCCAAGCGCGTCGTATCCGTGCCGGCATCACTATAGGAAGAACCCAGCCGCAGCCACAAGTCGGGCAAACGACACAAGCCACCTCTGGCCGTGATCCATACAAAGGACTCGATTCCCGCAGCATCGATGAACTGCTCAAGTACATTGAAGGTACCGACCAAAAGACTACCACACCTAAGAAGCGCACACCCGGCCGCAGCAATCCAAAGCGACGAGGCACATCAAGCGCTGTATAGTACCAAGAAAAAGCCACGGAAAAAAAAAGGCTAGCGTAGTGAGGGTTTAGAAAATCCACGGCAGTGGGGGAAGCATTGGGTGGCGTAAGCTTTGTCTGAAACCGTTACAATCTACCGATATTTTGTGTTCTGAATCGTGTATACTTGTACGGTCTACTGTCCAGGCTCTGCAGTTTGCTGACAGTTTGTTTTTGTCTGTCAAATGTACTTGGAAATTCGCTTTCACGGCCGAAAGCGGAGGTTTACCTACCGCCTATCTGTAATATAGGATCTGTCCATATGGTCTAGCTCATTTGTAATCAAAGACATCTCCTCTTTCGGATGAATGTTCTCAGTTTACCTCGGCGAGAATGGTATTAATTCAAAACACAGTTCTACACTCTTCAACTTCCCTGACATCTTTGACCATTTCGGGCTCTATGAAATATGGTATTCTCACTATGAAATCCATTCCAAGCTTCACTGGCTAAGCATGAATAACGGCGAACCACTCTCTATGGTTGCAATTCGCGGAAATGATTAGAATGTATTTTGCCTATCAAATTAAATACTGAAGCGTGCTACTTGCCTGCCGGACTTTATCACAAGATGTTTAAATGTCAAAGACTAGTATTTTCCTTTTGATATACCACATGAGTTCTAAACTTTCTAATATAAGCGAAAAACGCTCTAGTCGGACTTATAAATAATAAGAATTTTGCCTAAAAATCCTTATATCTTCACAATTCAGTTTATTATAGCTATGGTTTCTAATTAGAGATAAGAGTCTAATATATACCTCAGTTAACAGTTATTCCCTATAAGTCTTGGGCGAGTACGTTCTTAAAAGGTGCCTTGGTAAACAGACTTGCCTCGGGTTCTTTACTCTAACATAAGCCCTTTATGCTGATAGCGGCTTTCTATTTGCTTATATCAAGTACTTCTCCTCCTCTTCCTGCTTCTATACTCTAACTCGCATTTTTCCCCTTTATATTCTTTACTAAGCCTTTCCTTTAGTCCTAGGTATATCAACAATTCTAGAGTACGCAAAGTAAAGGTCGAGAGTAAAGGGTATTTGTATAGAGGTAGTATCATAAAGAGAGAAAAAAGTGTAACGACATTTTCGAAAGCTCTAACTTCATTCGAATTAGGGTTTGATTATTTTATAATCAAAAGGACTCAGGCTTAGCTCTGCAAACTCTTAAGGAGTCTGCAGGTTCGTAGGAGATACCGCGTGTGTCGTAGGTGTTGAGTAGTCGCCTCCCTCAGTTGTTCTTTAACAGATCGTATAACTATACTGCTACTATATTTTGAGTCGGATAAAAAATTTGATATATCTTATAGTCCTTGACCAATAAAGAAGTCATTTCCTGCAAAGAATTAAAGCTCTATAATTGTAGCTCACTTAGAATATTAGTAGCAATATGTTCTTAGCTATAACACCCGTCAGAAAATAGTTACTCGGTCTTTAGTATTAAAACGTATTGTAGTAAAGCCGTACGAGTAGGCAGCAAAGTTCTGTATCCAACTTGCCAAGTTATATGTATTACATTCATTTTCGCGAATCTCATCCGTACAAATTGGTAACCCTAACCTCAACCCTAAGATTCGTAAGTACAAAGCAGGTTGGTGGCCGTAATCTCTGCCAAGAAAGGCACCGGGTATTGAAATTGAGAACCGAGCATACACTCATCGAATCAGACATCCGCGGCTGCCAAAAAAACACAGGACAACGGAACTCCTGAGGAGTAGGATACGTATGCTAGCGGATTAAGCCAAGAATATCTGATCTCTTAGAGGCGTCTAGAGTGAGGCTAGGTCCTGAATGACCTCAAGCCCGTACTAAATGAGCGTCATAGCCCCGAGCCACGTTCATCGCTTACATCACGATGTCAATATTTACACCCACCAACACACACAAACAATGGTAAAATTAATGGTAAAAGATTCCCATGTATGCGTAATTCCAATCCGCAAGATCAATGCCTTACCTAGGTTGAGCTTTATCTCAGAGTTTGAACTTCGTCACGGGGGTCGAGAAGTTTGCCGAGACTTTGTTTACCAAATCCTCAGCCAGTAAGTGCTGTCTTCCAGGCAATCCCAATTGTTTTTTCCCACTTGGAGTCAGCCTCGCCAAAAGAAATAGTACCTGTGTGTCTCTGACTCATTGTTTGCATAGCGGTCCAAACAATTACTGAAACAGCTTTTACCCTCCCCCCCTAGTCCCTTCCCAGCTACGAGAGCTCGGTTAGGTCACGGGTTGTTTAGTTTTGGTGTGGTTTGGTTTCCGAACTGGACTGTTTTTTTTTTCGCGCCTAATCTATCTATTTATCCACGGCACCTCTCCGTTTTCCAACAACAAATGATTCCAAGTCCTTGTTCGCGGGAATCTCGACACATTCAAGGTTGAGCTTGACTGCCACGCTGCAGCTCGATTCACGATTCATAGCCTTGCTGTGAGGCGGCGATAGAGTTTGATTTCGATAAACGAGATTTTAGTAAGGAATTGACGCGCCCGCGTTGCAAACCTCAATCACGACTACACAGCAAATAGAGGTCTCCAGCCACGACCACCACCACGGCTACTACCTTGTCAAGGCGTACAACGGCATTGTTTGCTATTGAGCACCGCAGCCATAAGTAGCACCGGACGTGCTCTTAGAATTCACCGAGGTTGGTCAATCGATTGAATGAACACAGTGTCGCAAGCTGGCGCCCCCCCCCCTTCCCTCCTTTCTGCCCTGCCTTGCCCTGTCCTGCTACCCTCAATAAAACGCTGACATGTCTGCGTTTGCCAGTCTCGATCGAGTCCCATTCTTCGCACGCGTTGACGTCATCAGCAAAGGTGCCATCGACACCATGCCTCCTTCTACGAAGCGCTCGGTTCGTCCGCGTCGGGAAGTCAATAAAGACATCGAGGTCCCCGACTCCTCGCCATCCCGCCCCGCAAAGAGAAGAAAGAAGGAGAAAGTAAGTCGGTCAGGTCCAACACACAACGACAAGGCTAATGCACTCCCAAGGTCGAAGAACAACCCGAAGAACCTGTCCCCGAACCACCGACGCCGACCCCACAACCCCTGCCTGTCGACCGCGCCGGCCTCGAGATGGACGACGAGAAATTGATCGAAATGGTCGTACCTCACCTCGTTCTTCCCCCACGACTGGTGCAAGTTGCCAAGGAACACTCCAATGAGAAGTTCAACCAGGCTGAGAACCAGTCGGTCACTGCTTATGCAAAATTGGCTGGCAAAGACTGGTCATTCTACGTGACTATGATCAAAGTCCTCATCGGACGACCTCCAGAGGGCGAGAATGCCGTTCCAGCAGGCAGCATCGAAACTCTGCAAGACACAACACCCTCTGCCCCTGTGAGGGATATAGGAATTCATATTGATCTTGGACCAAACAAGGTAGTGTCGCGATCGCACGCTGAGATATATTTTGATAGCGACTCTGAGAGCTGGCTGTTGCTTGTGTGCGGCCGCAATGGTGTCAAGGTGGACGATGTAGGCTTGCGCCGGGGGGATCGTCATACGCTGGTCAACGGAGAGGTAATTGAGATTGGTGGTGTCGAAATGATGTGGATCATGCCTACTGCGAATGGCTCTCTACAAGTACACGAAAGATATCTTCAACGAGCTGGCCTCATCCAACCGTATGATGACAACACACAGGACGGCTCCATTGGCTCGACTTCTTCGGGTCACTTGCACTCCGTCAACGGTCAAATGCCTATTGCTCCAGCACCTCCCGAGTACCGACGTGCAGGCACCCCGCTCGAATTCCGAAAGACGCCGTACTCAGCAGGGAAGTCTCCCGGGTATCCTGGCGGGACTATGCTCATGAATCCCGAAGATGTCGACTACAGTCTAGAGTCCAATGGGCATTTGAAGCCATGTTACAGTTACGCCCAACTTATCAGTCAGGCGATTCTCGACGCCGAGGGCGAAAAGCTTACTCTCGCGGGAATCTACAACTTCATCACCGATAAGTACGCTTATTACCGTGCACAGGTGCCCAGTGGATGGCAGGTAAGTTTATGTTCCGCGAGACCATGGCGCGTTCAATAATGCTGATTTGGTTTGTAGAACTCCATTAGACACAACCTGTCTCTTAACAAAGCATTCTCCAAGGTCGCCCGCGAAACCGATGAACCTGGTAAAGGCATGAAGTGGCATATTGTGCCGGAGATGCGTGATGATATGGCCAGGAACTGCTACCGTGGTGGTCGAGGAGGACATCGAGGCTCGCCAAGCACCGGCTCTCCAGCTGCCTTCGGCCTCAAGAAGGAGTACTCCCAGAAGCTCAAGGCCGAACCTCGTCTCGCTTCGCCTGCCTTGAGCTCATTCCGGTCCAATGATCCGCAATTCACGCCCGATCGTGGAGGACAACTGGTGGCACGGCCCAGCGAGGAGGACATTCCTGGCGATGGTAGTCCACTTCCGCGACACAAGAGGCACGCGGGAAACTCGTTCGGTCTTTCGGACAACGCGCCTGGAAGTCCAACTCTCTCCTCGTCAATGGTGCATGAAGAAAGCTCGTTCGTAACCCCTGCCCCCCATCGTGTTCATCCCCGTCTTGCTCCTCCAAGCACAGCTCAACGACCGAGTCAACATATGCCAACCAGTTCTCCAGCTCCCTTTTGGAAATACGCGGACATCGGAAGCACACCCATGAAAGGTCCAGCCTTCGACTTGAGTCCAATTAAAGGCTCAGCAGCCGGGCCCGTTGTTCCACCAAGCAGCAGCCCAGCCCCAGCTTGTAGAAAGCGTGCCGCTAGTCCAACCCGCGAAACCATACCCGTTCAGCAAGATGTACCCGAAGATTTTGAAGATGAGGAAGACCAAGGCTTTGATCTCACTCGGTAAACAGCTTCTTGAAGTCATCTGCGAATTGTTACTGATCACTATCACAGAGGATTTCAAACCATCAGCTCCTACCATGCCCCCACTCCCGCTGGAGTCGCCGTCGCCGGTACTGGTCGTACTTGAACATCCCCCTCATCTCCAGGCTCCGCCCCCAACTAATGTTTGTGTATTTCTAAAAAAAAGAAAAAAAAAAGAAAAAAAAAAGGTGATGGCCGGGTTGGTTTGCTTCGCACGCATGGTCTCATTGGAAACTTGTGTGTTTCTCCGCTGGGTTTGGTTGGATGTAGGGTAGGCCTCATCTCACGTCCTGTCGTGTTTCTCCCGATCTGCTGCTACAATACATTACACTTAGCGAGGGTGGTCATCTGATGGTCATTCTCGGCCATGGGGTTTGTAACAAGACTACTTCGCATGGAGTACGGAGAAACAAGGCAAACCATTGTGTTTCTGCGCCAGTGTCTTGCGACGTCGGAGACATCGTGTATCGCGTGGTCGGTTGCTCTCTTCCCGTTGCTATGTAGCTACTTGCGAGCATGTGCTGAGCAGCCAAAGATACTTCTTCTCAATCGAGTCTTGACGTTTAAGAATGCATGGAGATTGATCTGTGCGTGTGATTTGATGATTGGCATTTACATTTTCTGACCAAGTAATATTCATGGCGTGGCTTTGACAGCATGCTGGGCCGCTACAGTTTCTTGGCCGTCTTTTGACTCCAGTACGCCGCAACCACAAACCTCGCAGATGCACTCGAACAATTCCCCGACGTACAGCGAAGATGACTCATCCACGAGTAATCTGATTCAGTACGAAAACAAAATCATCATCCGCTCACGGCTGTCGGGTTGCACGTGGCTTCCTTCCGTGTACCCATCACATCTGGGAGGCTTCAGCAAAGGAATCGACGTGGGAAACCCTCCCTGGGCCAGCGACGCAGCTGCCTCGGTAGGCCTGTCACGTACAGTAGATGCGTCCAGACGTCTATCTGTACGTGTCTTGAGTGGACCAGGGGATTGAGCGGGCCGAAGCATTACAGGAAGACTGCGAGCTATTCCATCTTGTCGATTGTGCTGTGGAGACTTGGCGTCTGCGTGTATCTTACCCGCGCTACTGGTGAAGTGTCCTACTGTTGGACGGGGTATGTGACGTGCAAGCGTATGTTTACTCGGGCTTGTGCTTTCGAGTGGTGGAGAGTAGCGGCAGCTAATACCCTGGACACTTTGAGTCCTGACTGTTCTGCAAACGATCATGCGGATAAAGGCGTCTGCATGAACATGCCCTTGCTTGGAGAAGTCTTGAAAAAAAGAAAAGGAGAAGGGAAAAAAATAAGAGCCTTATTACGTGTTAGGGCCGCTTGAAATTGACCCGAAATCGTTAGTCTTCTTGGCAGGCAATCAGATGTTGATTTTTACCAAAAGGCTATCAGTGAGAAAGCTGTCCGGAGTCTTTGATAGTGACCTGTGACTGATTGAAGCAACCGACAGGATTTCTCCGTAAGCCACGCAATTCTGCTTCCTGATTGCTCGGATGCTGCAGCATTGCCGTCACGTTGCTCTACCTTTCCCCCCGGCCGACGAAAGGGAAGCATGCTCCAAGCTAAGACAGGTCCGGGTCGGCGAGACAAGAGATGGAGGGCAAAGTACCGAAGCCTTTGACCGACTGCTTGGCCTTCGACACCGCTCAGTCCCATCGATGCAGGGTTCCGGGGTATGCGCATGAGAGTGAGACGACAGCGAAGATGGTATAAATTTCTTCAATAGTTGAAAAGTACTGGTTGACCGCTCGAGCCAGTAGAAATTCGGATGAAAAGATGACGCAGGATCTCCATGGCGCCGACTGCCGAGGTCTTTAGACGGACTGTGGTGCTCACGACCAATGCCGTCAATCACCACAAGCTTACCCGCTATATATCCCCTCGGTAGTTGACGTCCCAGTGTCTCACCGTCAGAACAAGAGAAATGCTTGGATAAAATCAAGGCATCAAATATGTTTTGCATGCACCACCGCACATGCGTGAAGTTACCAAAACTGACTGTCTGGATTGCCTGCCCGCGATACTCTGCACTGCTTCCTTTACTTCACATCCTGGCCGCCCGGGAAGCTATGTAAACAGGAATGGTACCACTTATTGCCAGGAAGTGTAAATCTCGTTCGGGACTCAAAGGGAAAAAGAAGAACTTCCTGGACGGTTGGCTGTGAGTCGCATGGGCTGGCTCTTGCAACTAGCTTCCTTGATATGTTTCAAGGGCAGGGAGTCTCGATAAGGAGTTTGAAGATCAGCAGAAGAATAGAGATGTGACTAAATCAACTCCCGGAAAACGGTAGGGGATGGCGAGGTGGCGTGCGCAGCGACGACGATAACGCTGATGAGCATGTAGATGTTGGAGTTCCGTAAGGTTGGGCTTGAGATACATACTTCATCACGCTTCGGCAAGCGGGGGCCGTTGTACTTCAGCCGAGAGACGACGCGCTCTACCGCCGGGGAGTCGTCAACAAGCTCGTCGCCGACGATACATGGTCGGGGAGGGGATTGGATGGTTAGATGTCACGGGAAGAGATCAACGGACCGATCTTGACCCAGGTTGCTGCCCAAGGTTTGACAGAAGTATAGATCCAGCATGCAGCAGCATGCACAAGAAGACGTACTTCCGGATATAGGATGGGATGGGATGGGTGGCACCGACAGGTAAATGCAAGCTCGTTAAGTCCCTAAATATGAGCAGGAGGCCGGTAGAGTGGCGGCGGCGAAGCGACGCGATATGATGTGATGCGATGTGTGCGGTGCATTGTAATGTAGGGAAGCAACCAGCGCCTCACGATATTGAAGTCGAGGATTGTCGGCATATAGGTCATGTGATCAGGCACATGACAAATGAGGCTTGGCAAATACTGTGTTTACTCCACGCTCTCGAGGAATAGCTTCGAGAGCAAGCTTTTACACCCAAATACTATACAAAGTATTCGAGAAGCTTCAACTGTGCGCACAATCACCTAATGTAATACCAACAAGGATCAAGTTGACGTTGAAGGTCAAGTCGTTGTGGATGTCGATGTCCCACAAGCCAAGGTATGGATGTGGAGGCGGGAAGTTTAAGCGAGTCATTCATAGACACGCACCTGCGCGCTAATACAGCTATTGCCGGACGGCAGCCTTAGACTTAAGGTATACCACCTAAGAGTAAACAAACATGTCACATGCAACTGGATCAAAGGCTAGTTTGGCCCTTGTGGTGTGCTCCGTAAGGGAATGTGTCTCCAATATGTGTATGGATATCCATGTCTATGATCTGCCAGCTACCAGCGGTCGACTCGTTCTCTCGAATCCCACCTTTCAATTCTTATTATACCTTTTTACTTCTGCATCTCGCTATTACCTTTCCCATTCTGTTAGCCGGCGCTGCGCCCGGGTCCGGTCTGCTAGGAGCCGCAGCCGCCTTCTTGATCCATACTTAAACAAGCCCTCCTGCTTTCCAAGTCCCAGGCTCTTGCCATCTTCCACGATCAAGAGGCAATTCAGACGACATGAAATGCCCGATTGTCTCTCATCAACTTGCTGCAATTCATTCTTCCCCCCCCTCCATGATCAATTTGGTTTCTGAGGGCTATCTACTCGACTTGATTCTTGTCGATTGACTTTGGATTTCCCCATAACCTATTTCTTCCCTAATCATTTTCCTCCAAACACCTCAAGCATGGCTCCATCCGCTACCTCTGAACTCCTTAAAACAGAGACTGTTACTGCGCATCCCTACAAAGGCGGACGTCTCGCTAAAGACTACTCTACCAGAGCAAACGGATCAGCCTCGCGAGACGACCGGAAGAAAACTGAGTTCGTACTTGACCGTCATCTCCACAGGTCTTTCCCGGCTGTTGAGAGGGGCGAAGGCAACTATCTCCATCTCACGGATGGCCGAACTATTTTTGATGCCACTTCCGGTGCCGCGGTATCGTGCCTGGGACACTGAAATAAGAGAGTCATTGACGCGATTGCAGGCCAGATGAATACAGGTGTCCCCTACCTCGCTTCGACATTCTGGGGCTCCGAAATAGTGGAAGAATTGTGCAAGGAGTTGATAGATGGCACAGATAGAAAGATGGCCCGAGTCTATCTGACCGGCTCAGGTAAATGTATCACGATCCAAGCAAGAGCTTCAAACTAACACTTGCAGGCTCCGAGGCAATGGAGTCTTCTATCAAGCTCTCTCGCCAGTACTTCTACGAGAATGACAAGCAAACTGCTCGCGTGAACTACATTGCCCGCGAGCACTCCTACCACGATTGGAGCCCTGGGTATATCTGGCCATGTCGCTCGGAGAGCTCCATAAAAGCACTTCCTCATGGATAACGTGTATCATGTATCTCCTTGCAATGCGTATAGGCAGCGCCGGGTCGGAGAGACTGACGTTGCATTCGTGGCCAGAAAAGCAGCAGAGCTGGAGGCCAAGTTCCAGGAGCTGGGCCCGGAGACAATCATTGCTTTCATTGCAGAACCAGTCGTGGGCGCTGGGCTGGGCTGTGTCCCATCGGTGCCCGGTTATTCGAAAGCCATGAGAGACGTTTGCCACAGGCACGGGGCTCTCTTCATTCTAGACGAACTCATGTCCAGAATGGGCCGATGCGGTACTCTGCATGCTTAGCAGGACAAGGACGTTGCTCCTGACCTTCAGGCGATTGGCAAGGGTCTTGGGGCTGGCTATCAACCAATTGCCGCGGTTCTGATCTCGCAAAAGGTTGTCGATGCTCTAATGAACGGTAGTGGCCAGTTCATCCACGGTCAAACCTTCCAGGGCATGCCTGTTCAAGCCGCTGCGGCACTCGAAGTTCGGAAGATCTTGCGCGAGCAGAATCTCATGGAGAACATTCGAGCTCAGGGGGCATACCTGGAAAAGCGTCTCAAAGCTCTTCTGGGAGATCACCCAAACGTCGGCGACATCCGCGGACGGGGGTTGTTCTGGGGCATCGAGTTCGTCAAAGACAAGCAGACCAAGGAACCCTTTGAACTGCACATGGGCATTGCTCAGAAGGTCCACGATACTGCCACCTCGGCGCCCTTCAATATGACCACGTACCCGGGGGCCGGAACATCTGATAGTATCAGCGGAGATCATGTGATTCTGGCACCAGCTTACAACATCACCGAGGAGGATGCCGAGTACACCGCGCGAGTCATATGTGACGTCGTCCAAGAAGTCTTCCAACCGAGCGCCAATTGAGGTGATGAAGCTTGCCGCATATATATATATATATACATAACAGGGTTTCCGTTTGTATCTAAGACACCTCATTGCTTTCTGCTATTTGTAGCCCGCTTGATCTGTGACAGGTGCAGACAATTTCGTGTGCAAAAAGTACACTTCAATCAATACTGTCCGTCATCGAGCGCTTTCTACACTTTCAAATACGCACCATTGCGGGAATCCTAGTTACTCTCTGACGCCTATCTTATGTACCTTCCAAGTACATATGCCCAAACACATAGTGCCAACTAAAGTGTACGCGGTGCAGTCCGCAGTCTGAATTTGTTTTTTGTTTACATACATGCATGGCTCAGCTAGCACTTATAAATCAATCACCCCTCTACTGTGAGAATCAATCCTGCCCGAAAGACTCGTCCTGGAACTCCACATCCCTCGCATCTGTCAACTGACATGCCTGGTCAGCATGGTAGAAGAACATCCACGCCATAATAGAGTCGACATGTCGCCTCCGACTTCAATGCCCTAATGAAGTGCGTGCATCTATTCCGAACTCGTACGGACAGAATACAGACTACAGATGCGTTACAAACACCCAGCCTGCGACATCTTCAAGCCTATTGAACGCCTCGCTACAACTTGAGGTATACTGGCAAATCCACCCGCCACGGGACGTAGTTCGTGGACAGTATAGCGCTTTAGGCAGATATACGGGCAGGCTATACCGCTCGATCTCACAAATTATTACGTGGCATGTCGATTTTGGCGAGTATCTTGACGAGATTTCTTGTAGGTTTTGAGGAAACCTGCGTAAGTCCAATTGCACAATCCGTAGCTTCGTTACACGTTTCCCGGCAGGCGTCCTATTTTCGCAATAATAATAAGCATTTGCATAGAATACACTATCAACCTACCAATCGACGTCAGCTCCAAGCCAAAGTAATCCAGGTACCAACCTCTCCCCTCCCCGAAACGCCCTGACCATCCATCTCATAAAATCCCTTCCCATGAAGCCTCCTCTCCAAGCACTTTGCCCCTGTCCTCAAAATCGGGCACCTCATCCGCCTCCTCCATCACCCTAACCCACCTAACCACACCGTCCCCATCCACGGCGAAACTATTCGCGGTCTGCCATCTCGACTCGCTCTCTGTCGGCCTATTTCAGATCCCCTCCCTCTTCCCCAGCGCATAAACCCCCACAAACTCCAGGGATTCAGCACATGCCACTTACTCGACACCCCGAGACCCCACTGCGCGTATATCTCCCGCGCGTCGTCGACGAGGACCTGTACGCTCCCGAGCCTGCCGACAGAGGCAAGCCATGTCTGCGTGGCGGCGGGCGAGAAGTGCGATCTGGCGATATGTGTTGTGTTTTGATGCCTCGAGGCGTGGTCTCGCAGGGAGAGAAAGGTCTTTTCTGCGACTGTTGGGGGTTAGTGGGGGCAAGACAAGAATTGGAAATGGGTATGGAGGAGACGTACAGGGACAGCCGCAGTGTCGGAGGAAGGTTACGAAAGCGAATTTCCCATCCGAAGGCGGGAAAGGGAGTTTCTGGCTTGGGGGCGACAGGCTGCCGAATTTGGGGATGGGAGACGTGGTGAGGGCTTGCGGGGCTGTCAGGAGGTGAGTTCTTGCTGGAATGTCATTTATGCTGCTTGTTTTCTGGATAGGAGAAATTCCTGCTCCTATCTGGATGGCAATTACCTCTCCTTGAACATATTTCGGACGTGGAAGAGGGCTTGGGAAGGAGGAGGGGTAAGCTGGCTGTCAGTGAAATGTGCGGGGTACGGATGAGAGCAACCAGATTTCAAATAATGACAGACTAAAATTTGATACTATGGAGTTTCCATCGCAAGGAGAAACATTCGTGAGCGGAGACTTAACTTCGGGGTACGCTACTTGTGAGTAGTGGTAGTGATGAATCGATATATTTGGGGATATTGGCGGAACCCGATTGAACCTCAAAAATGACCATCATCACGTGACCTAGACTGGATTTGGGTTGACATCGAGACAAGCTTCTTTTCTTGCCATGCAAGGTAATTTGACAAGGAATCTGGAATAAACGCTACATGGGTGCTCCATTTGCGGCGTCGTGCAAAGAAAAGGCTTAGCTCATGAATGGGAGGTAGCGCGTACCTACGAATCTCACCGGCGCTTGATATCGAAAGGTGAGCTATTCGAATTCCAACTTCGAAATTAGACTCTTCATATTTAAGAAGCGGCTTTCCAGCTATGCACGAGATTATAACTCTGCAGCTTGGGCAGAGGAGTAATTACCTCGCTACCCATTTCTGGAACACCCAAGTAAGGCGTCGTCTACCCGCTCTCGAATCTGCGATTGATACATTCCAGGAATCGTACTTCACGTACTCGAACGATGAAGAGTCCTTGGTAGACCACGATATCCATTTCCGAGCTGGTCTGGGTGCCGATGGATCCGAAACTTTCACTCCGCGGACCCTGATCTATGATCTCAAAGGTGGATTCGGATCGTTAAGGAAGATCAACGCTTTATATGAGATTGAGGAACCCGTTGCTCCGCAGGGGCTGTGGTGACTTCTCTTCACAGTTCATATATTGCCAGTAACTGATTTTTTCTAGGGACGGCTCAACGATCGTTCAGCGACAGACTGCTATCGAGCAAAGTGCTTACCAGCAAAGCCTCGACAATGGCGTTGAGCCTCCTCCACTTACCACGGAGTCTGTGAGATACTGGTCTGATTTCAACCGAGTTTACTACCATCCGAAATCCATCGTCCAGCTCGGTGAGTACGAGTTAGGCTCGGCACTGATGCCATTCGAGAGCTGGAGTGTCGGGGAAGAACTATTCAACTCTCTTGATAAAGAACATGATCTGTTAGACCGCGATCTGAGGTCTTTCGCCGAAGAAGCAGATCACATGCAAGGCATCCAGATGATCGCTGGCGTTGACGATGCATGGGGTGGGTTCGCCGCAAGGTATATGGATCGGGTTCGGGACGAATATGGAAAGACCACGGTCCATTTCTGGGGATTGGAAGATGGTCTCAGCTCGATACCGCGGGTAGGATAGTTGGCCGGCCCCACCTTACGTGAAAGCATTACTGACGTCTTGTAGGAGAAGAGATATCTCAGACTGTCGAATATGGCTAAGTCTATATCTGAGATTGTACCACAGGCTTCTCTTTTCGTTCCTATGACGCTGGCAGCTACGGTGCTTCCTAGCTACGTCACGGTCGATGCTCAATCTCGATGGCATGTTAGTGGTCTGCTCTCTACAGCTTTTGAAACGATGACCTTGCCGTCAAGGCTAAGATTGCAGAATGGGAGCCGGGCGTCGTTAGATCAACTGGCCAATGTGCTCAACGTCAACGGCAACCAAAGTATTGCTAAGCTTCGGATGAGCATTGATCAAAATTTTGTCTCTAATGGGGATCATAGATCAGCAAGGCTGGAAATTAGCCTGCAGAGTAGAGACCCGAGACTATCATCCCAGGAGAGGCGACTTGAAGTGGAATCTACGTCTCAAGGGGACAGGGGCTTGAAGGTTTTTGACATGGACTTCTTCCTTGTTGAGGCGGGTGAACAAAGTCGAGCGCGCCGGAGCGTCAAGGAGCCTCATGTATTTGGCCAGGCTGAGACCTACAGAGCCGATGACCAGAAGGACGGTGAAGTTGAGGATACTGAGCAGGAAGCTGGCCATGAGCGAGCACGACGCCGAGCGGCAGGCCTCCCGATCATCCAAAAGTTAGTACACCCATCTCTACCGATGCGAATATTATTCCGAGAACCAGCCCAGCCCACTCCTCTTTCGTACTGTATTGAAGAGCCCTATTGCTTACTAAAGAGACCTACAGGACAAGAATATCCCTGTCGTTCCCCTTGCTTGACAGCTTTCCCCACATCTACGCCAATGCCAGTCCAACATCTTCGCTGGGAGTGAGCACATCCCTCTCGACTGACACGACAGTTGCTCTGCGGATCAAGAACCTGCAACACATTATCAGCAGAGCTGTTGGCGTCGAAGAGCGTGAAGCGCTCAGCAACTCCCTGGGTCAGATAGCCGAAGCGTACGAGGAAGGCTGGGATAGCGGCTCGGACTCTGATGAGGATTGATCGGGAACGAGGCTGGAGGTGCGGCATGTTAGGTATGCATTATTGTGGCTCGCTGGTAGTTTCGAGGCAACGCCCGAGGTGTTACAGTGCTCGGTACGGGTTCCCACTTTGCAGATACTGTACACAAGTGCTCTCATCCGACGATAGCACAACATCGTTACGCAATCCATGGGGAGCAAAAATTCCGGGTCGTAAGCCTATCGAGTGCTAAGGCGATAACTGCCTTCCTCATATCAGATGTAATCCATTTAGACTGTAAGGATGAGCCAGCAAGCATCACCCATTATCTGGTCTTCGAAACGGATACCATGTGCAAAATACAGCGAGAAGGTCGTCACGCGTCTGCAGGTCAATTTTCCCGACTACAGATTTTCGAGTTCGAGTGACCCCCTGCCGCCTGCCGCTTGCCGACGTGCAGCTATTCGGAAAGTTTCCTTTCAATGCAGAGCTCCGAGCCCCGTTCAGAACAAGCTCGTTGCCCCATCTTCCGTTGCCGATGCGGAGAGAGGGAGAGAGGGAGTGGGAGCGCGTGAGATCACTGTCGCCTCGGGACCTGCTAAGCGAGTATTGGACCCCCTGAGGGTTGCCGTGGCGCCGTGGCGTACACAGCGGGGCGCATGTTCCTGTTCTCGTTTTCATTTCGACGCTCAATCAATGTCTCTGTTGTCGGTGTCGGTGAGTTTGGTTGGAGGGCCAACTCGGTGGAAGCGAGGATCTGGGCGGTGAGGCATCCCGATACTCGTAGGGTCGACAGGTCAGGAGATTTGATCCCTTCTCTCATGCCGTGAGCAGTCACCGCATATATGAATTGGGTCTTTACTGTTCCGTACTCTTGCTCTCTCTCGAGACGCAGCACCGATATAGCCCCATCTTTGAAGGCTTGGTGAGGAATCGCTGAGGACGCGAGGTACAGACCCGACCTGGGGAAGCTCGGCGCGATGCATCTCGCATTGCCCTGCCGAGAATCATACACGGCGGGCTGGAAGAGGCTGTCAGTTCTCATGCCGCACAAAGCATTTCGGCCAACGCAGATCCGCCATCACCAGCAAGTATCGTGAGATGAACAAACAGCCTTTTGCGAAACCTCCTGCCCCAGATCGGACCACGTAGGTCTGGCATGGCTGGAAGTCTCAGGCAGGGGCTTGGGATATACTTGAATCCACTGCCCGATAGCCGACAGAAAACCCCGGGGAACATCGCCGAGTGGCTGGTGAGAGTGTCTCTCGTGCGAGCGCCGACGGGCTTTCTCCTGGAGTGATATCCGGGTCTCAGCGGGCCAACGGCACAGCGAGAGGCAGCACAGAGATGCTATTCCTGCATCGGTAGAAGCAATTCCAACGTTCGCGGCCGTTGGACTTCCCCTGCTCAAGCTCTCGAACTTGTTTTTCAATCCTGGCGGGCGTGCAGCTCCGTACTGGTGCGGGGAGAGGGGGATCCCCAGAGTCGTGAAGCCAAGCCGGACTATTATCCTCGACGAAGCTTACCCTGAATAATCGACGGAGAAATTACTTTTGATTCCATTCTCTGGTCGCCTTCCTGCAGTTGTTGAAACAGCAAGATGCGGGAGATCTCAGATCGATCCTAGTCGACCGGACCCAGGAGCACACTGCTCGCAAGGTGCTTCGTTGCCATCCGTCGGTAGGGCGTGGCCATGGCAGGGGGAGAGGCGTGTCCTGCCGAAAGCCCCAACGCCAATCGAGATCTATTTGGTGCGTCCCACCGCCAGCTCAGGCGTATGATTGATTGCCAGATCAACCAGCCATCGAGCAACACTTTCACCTGCATTCATTCCCAGCCTTGAACGACACGATGTTGGCCGATCGGACCCGGCCATCTATGTTTCTTAAGAAGCATGGCTTGCCTGCGTCGTCTGTGTAGCGGCTGCTTCCTTTTCGCAATCCAAACCAGCCTTTTAAGAAACAGACATCCCAACCTCCTCAGAGCCAAGGAGCTCCTCTGCTAAGGTTATTTAACACCTTCGTTACTCGGCGCGAGAACGTTCGTTTACCCTCATCCAAGCATCACTCGCTGTCCTACCAGTCTCGGCTCAGCTCAAGATCATCAACATGAAGCCCTCGTCCGTTTTCCCTCTCTTGGCCTTGGCCACCTCGGTTTTCGCTTGGGGAAAGGAAGCATACACAACCACCCAAGTCTATGTTACCTACACGACTATTTGTCCCGTAACGACAACTACTACTGAGGGTGGAAAGACGTACACGAAAACTTACACCACAACCTCGACTGTCATTGACCGTGAGCAGAATCCCGGATCCCTCGTTTAGGTCAGAGTAAGTACTAACGATACCCTCCAGATGTTGCTACTACCATCATTGAGACTGTGGAGCTGCCCGATACAACCATCGCGGTCGGAGTCGGAGAAACTAGCATCATCACCAGTCTGTGCCCGGTTACAGAGACAAAGACAATCGCAGGCGAGACTGTAAGTCATAAATCCGTTGAGCATATCCGAGAGCATGATCCACAAAGCTCTGTGGCCCCCAGGTCTATCTTTATTGACCGGGATTGACTTTTCTTCTTTGCAGGTTACGCAAACGTGGACATCCACCTCGCTCATCTACACTATTGTCCCCACGAGAGTAGAGGCAACTACAACTCTTGCTCCAACCACAAAGTACATCGAGACATACGTTTACCAGACCTCAACCTCCATTTGCCCACTTACGCAAACCAAGACCATCTCAGGCAAGCCGGTTGAGGTCATCTACACATCCACCAGCTTAATCGTCGAGAAGATGTAAGAATTCCTCCTTGCCGCTTTAGGTGGAGGATCTGACCAAGTGTAGCCCAACCACGCTATACGAGACTACCACCCTGTTAACAACTTGCTATGCCACCGAAGACGTCTATACCACTCTCTATAAACACGAGACTTTCTATACCACCGTCTCAGCTGGCTCGACCATTGTCGTTCGTAAGTCTAACATCAGAATTGGGCTATCAAGCCTTTGCTAACTCAACTTCCAGCTGTCACAGAGACCAACACGGTACTTTTGACTTCTTCGTACACGATCACGAAGACGCTGGAACCGCCTACGACAAAAGCCACCATCTACCTGCCAATCACCCTTGAAACCTCTGTTCCAGTAACAGAAGTCATCACGAACCCTTCGGAAGTGACTGCTACGCTTTCTGGTTTCGTCTCCACGACCATCTCGGGCTTGGCATCAGGCACTGCCATCCAGACATCCTCCACAACTGTTGCCCCAGCTGCTCCACCGAGCTCATCCGCTCCGGCTCAAGATGCAAGTAACGCTGCTGCTCAACTGATAAATGGCCCCTTTGCGCTGGCTATCGCTGGTGTAATGGCCATGCTCGCCCTCGCGTAGTAACCCTCATGTTCTTGCACGTACCATACATGGGTTAAGGATCGTATGGGCATATCGTACTCTAAGTGTTGCATGGTAGACACCGGCCTGAGTTATTGAGAAAAAGGAAATAGATGCCCATGTAATTTTTTTGAGCCAATATAATCGGGCACCCGGGTTGGTGTGAGGGACTAATGGGTCAGTTGGAAGATAGAGCCCGTGGTATCACTGAATTCTTCTGTACATACTAGGCGCCCGACCTCTAGATAATTTTGAGAATAATAAAGGACAGTTGAAATTTATCTGATATGCTTGTTTTGCTACTGTGGTAATTCGCCCGCTACTGAAAAGGGGGTTTTTTCGAGCAGCGAGGATCTTGTATCTTCTTTTGGTTTTTGTCAGTCACATTGTTTTAAAATAACATACGTCTTTGTCTGGACGACACTGTAATAGTCTCGGATGGAGGGCCCTGTGCAAGCTGTGGTGCTACAACTAAGAGCAAATTCCCAATCTTCCATCTGATACCAGCCTGTCATAACGGCATCTGATTCTATCGATTTTGTTAATACTAATTTCATGATTCCTGTTGCCATGTCATCCCCATAGACTTAAATAAGGTTAGCGCTACAGTAGTGCTGATATGGGTCAAGGCACCTGTCTGACAGCATGCTTCTTTAGCTTCGCCCCTAGCCTAATATGTACGTCAGCATCGCCATCTTCCCAGGTCAACATCACGACAATCATGAATTAAAGCTTCAATTGTTTGAAACGGGCCAGCTTATCTTATGACGAACTAGAGATGTTCTCTCTATCCAGATACCTTCCCTTTGCAAGCTCTACGACGGCGACACAAGCAGCCGCGTATCTGCTCTGCGTCTGTTTGTTCTCGATATCCTTCCTCGTCTTCCTCAACAGCAGCGTCTCTTTCGTCATTACGGATCTGATAGGGGTCAAAGATGGCGTCGGTGATCTGGTTGGCACATTGGGATTTGTGGATGAGCTGGTTGCGCTATTCGCATGCCCGTTGTGGGGGATCTTGTCGGATCGACTCGGCGTACGGATAGTCTGCGTGGCGGGATACGCAATTGTCGGGCTGGCTCTCTTCACATTCGTCCAAGCTCGAAATGTATATCCTCAGCTTCTCCTGGCAAGAGTACTGTTCAGTATGGGCGGAGCAGCTACGTACGTAGACAATCCTTCGGATGCGATCCTGACACTGACAATTGCAGAGCTACGATGGTCACCGCGATATTGCCGTCCATGACTGGAGGTAATCAGGATCACAAATATGCAAATGAGAACAATATAGCCAGTCCCACGGATCGACCCAACGTACGAAGTAGTATTTCGGCATCTCTCAATTCTGAAGCCACGATTACACCTGCGACATACCACAATAGACTGAGACCTGTACCCGCCAACGAGACTGAGGGGCCAAATAAGAATACTTCATCAAGCCCTCCACGACTGGCTGGGTTAGTAGGGGTATTCACGGGATGCGGTGCTTTGGTTTCACTGACCGTGTTCCTGCCACTGCCGTCTCTGTTCTCTCACAAAGAAGGCATCACCCAAGGCCAGGCAGTCGCGGATAGTTTTTACGTTGTGGGTGGTATCTCACTCCTAGTATCTTGCCTATGTTTCTTTGGACTGCGTGGGCTACACGGGGAAGAAGGGAAAGGCTGGGGTTTGTTACTTGGGAGGGCGCCCTCCTCTGTGTACCAGCCATTGGCTTCCGATGAGAACCACAGAGCGACGAGAGTTCCGTTCCTCTCATATTGGAGACTCCTGCTGGACTCTACCGCATTAGGCTTCGAGGACGCTCAGATAGGTCTGGGTTACCTTGGGGGCTTTGTAGCGCGTGCATCTTCAGTGGGCATCTCCCTCTTCATCCCTCTGTACGTCAACGCCTATTTCATCCGCAATGGATTTTGCCAGGGTTCTCCAAAAGACCCGTCACCGGAGCTCAAGAAGGAATGCAGGGCAGCATATGTTTTGGCTGCCGAGTTGACAGGGGTGTCGCAACTTATTGCACTTCTTTGTGCTCCGCTGTTCGGTTACCTGTCTGACAGATATCGCCGCTTCAATATTCCGCTATTGAGTGCAAGCGTCCTCGGTATTGCGGGTTACACAGCTTTTGCGAACTTGGAGAGCCCCGAGCCCACCGATATCAAGGGCCGAGGCGGAAGCCCGATGGTATTCTTAATTGTCTCCTTGATTGGTATTAGCCAGATCGGAGCTATTGTGTGCAGTCTTGGTCTACTTGGCCGCGGGGTCCTTGGAGATGAAGGGGGCTACAATCTCTCCGGCCAACTGCACGATGCCCAAAATCCGGCTACTCCAAACCGAAACAACTCGTCGGAGACAGTACCGCTAGTTAGGTCAGTGAATCGAAACATAGAGTCCAGATCTAGGAGTCATCTCAAAGGTTCCATTGCCGGGGTCTATTCACTATCAGGCGGAGCCGCCATCCTGCTTCTCACTAAGCTTGGAGGATATCTGTTTGACAGTTTGTCCACAGGTGCGCCTTTCTACATGATGGCTGCATTTAACGGCGTGCTACTGTTTATTGGCATAGTTGTTGGCGTTTACCGAGAGTTGAGAACCCGAAAAGGATGAGCCGACATATGGCTGGATGCTGGCCTCTTGCGTAAATCCGACCTTTACCTTCCATCAAGGACTTTAGTCACAGCTCGGTAAAATCAGAAGGCTGCGAATAGTGCTGTTGCAAGAGAATTTCTGCCACAATCAGTACGTCCAGAAGGTCAGGGGATCATTCGCGCGCTGAGCCACGGAGACACTGAGTGATGACTTCCGAGTTCTGTCGCAGCATTTACGAGCCACATTTTCATTCACATTTGCATGGAGCATAATTTTTGGGACATGATTTATTAATTCCATCGGACGCCTGATACTGCAGTCTCAACCAGTCGTCGCCAATCCACTCCATTGTGAGTAGAAAGATGACCGTATCCGTTTTCGGGCTGGGGCTTACGCAGCCTTCCTTTGAGCTTTTGATCGAGTCACAGCTCTTCCATGCAAGAAGACGTTGCTGTACCCGCACATGGCGCTTTGAGGCTCTTTGTTTTTCTCCAGGGCCCTGGGACTGGCACGACTCGCCGGCTCTTCGCTCTCGGAGCCAGACTCGCACTGTGGAGATGGCCCTCGACGCGCTCTCTGGCTGCGTCTTAGGGCTCTCTCCTTGAGCTTGGTGGCTTTCTCTTGTTTGGATGCCCTCACAGTTTTCTCTGTTAAAGTATGCGGTGAAGTGAATGCGCTTGCATTTATCGTTGATTCGTTCTGCTGGATTGAAGTGCGGGCTTTCCATCGTTGCAGACGAATCTTATCAAGAGCCTCCCTGCTCCGCTTGGTGGGCCGACCATCTCTGAATTTGTAAAGTCTCTTTGGTGGAAGGGGCAGTTCCAATGGGTTCAGGTCTGCCACCCTGGTACTTTTGCTGACCCTGCTGCCTCGCGTCACCCGAATCGGGTCCTGCTTCTTGCTGGCTCTCTGTCTACGGCGGATTCTGAACGCGCCGTCATTCTCAGAGCCCTCCTCTGCTCGCACTGGCGAGAGGGCGAGATCGTCGCAGGAGTACTTTCCCACGAACATCTGCACTCTGTCTTCTGGCGAGAGAGCGAGGCGCTCTGGATAGTGATCATGCTCACTTTTCAGCGGCCCGCACCAGATGTTCGTGATGATGCTGACCTGAGGAGTGGTTCTGCGTGGCTCCGGGCCGATCATCGTCGCAGCTGGTGCTTGGAAGCTCATCTGTGGTACCTGCTGGTATGGACCGGCCATCGTGGCGGTGAAATCTGGGTAGGTTGAGGAGCTGAGATCTTGGTGGCAGATCATGCAATCGGCCTCTCGAAATAGAGTGTGGATCGGGCAGGTCAGTGTGCTCAGTGTGGAATACATGATGTATCTTTGAATGCTGGTTGACAACTGGTTCTTGAATGGTGGCGAGACGAAAAGTATGCCAGAACTATACACAGTGGACCTTCAATCCTTCCAGCAATGCCCCAGCTCATGCTACCCTTTTTTATAGGCGGGGCATCGCCATGAGCCTCTGTTCAAGCTCGACTGTTCTTCTTGGACAGCAAACCGATGCTGCTCTGTTCTTGGAGCTGAATGCCCGAACTAAATTTCTCTCTTTGTCCATTATCAAATAATAGCAGGAGATTTTTCTTTATGTCAACACAATCAGCAGTCCAACTACTTTCTCGATTTGGCGTATATTCTTTGACATCGCCAAAATTCTTTGTCCAAAATCATATCACATTGGAGGAATTCATCGCCGAGATTGGGAGATGTATCGTGGCTATGCTGCGCGTCCTCGACGTTGTCTGAAGGTAGGTATCTTCTCAAGTCCCAGACTTGACTGGGAAGACACCACTATCCGGCTTCACTCTGCCGAGTCTGGAGGGCTTTTCTTACATGGCCTGCAGGATGTTGCACTCGTTCGCCGTCGTCGGAAGATGCTACTAGTACTGAAGCAAGGACGCTGTATTTTCTACATCGATAGATACTCTGGCTGGTAGCCGCGCATCGTTTCTGCTGCTCTAACCGCTATTATCCAGATTACAGATTTGCTCGTGGAATTTGGCGGATCCTGGGCGGAAATTTTTTTCGCGACAAGAATTACGAGTATTGCGAGTATCGCAAGAACTGGACCTCGAGAAAATGACCGGGTCCGAGACCTCGAGCGAACGTCTGCCCAGGTGGAAATCTTCTCGGACAAAGAGGTCTGGACCCTCATGAGGAGATATTTCCGGCCGTTCAATGCTACTCCTCTTTTGCTTGCAAAGTTTCCCCATTCCGTTCTTTGAACTTCGTTAAGCGAGGTCATAGGTTGCAAGTCTTTCGCCTCCTCTTCCACGGGGTAGTACACTCATCACTGTCCCCCCCCCCTTTCACTCGAGGAAGTGTCAAGAAGGCCACCCGCAGCATCTCCACAGAAGCGCAGTCATGCCTCCGAACTCAGCCTGCATCTGTGGCACCCCCGACGCTCCCAATTGGGCCGGCCACCACCTCGAGCATACGGCCGCGAAGGAGGAGTGCGAGAGAGTGGCGAGAGAGGGTGGGAGCGTGGACCGAATCCCACGCTGGCGGCCCGCCATTATGATGGAGATCAGTGAAGTTTTATTGCTGGGTTGTGATGCTTGGTTGAATATTGGGTTTTATTACTCGGGCGCTATTCACACCCGCAGGTCAGCTTGCGCTCTGCTTGTAGCAATTCGGCTGCAATATCGAAAAAGAAAATATTCCATGGAGTCGACAAATAAAGTAATGTTATATTCTCGCGATCCAAATATTCGAAATGTTTAGCGTAGGATCACGGAGCGTTTCCAAATATGTATTATATAACATGTGAAAGCATCAAGTCAAAGAATTCCCGAGTCTCTTCGCCATTGGGAATAATACAAATATTTTGATATTCTTACCACTCATACAAAGATCTAACTGGTCGGTCAAATCGCAGGCTCATTCATTTGTCACGTCACGTGAGCGACAACATGACGTATTGCCTCAACTGTTCGTGAGACAACGGGAGGCAAGGAGGGTTGATTGACGGTCAACGCGCTGTCTACGTTCCTGTGCTTAAGAAGGGAGGGCTAGCGCGTTCTCTTCGTACCTGGATTCTACAATCTTCACCAAATTCAAACTTCCAAAGCCATCACCATGTCGGCCATACCAGTCTACACCTCGAGCCCAATAAAGGCTTCGAAGGCATCTGGCATAACACCACAGACAGCTGGATCGCAAAGCTTGCCGCTTGCTCCAAGTACATATCCTCCAGCCCGACCAGGAGCTTCTGCGATGCCAGCTCCAACCGCGGCCGCGCAACGTTATGCACCTCTCCAACCAACCCCCACGACCAAGACTGAAGATATAGGACCACCAGCACCTCAACCAGGAGCCATCCCTACACCTAACAGCGCCATACTACCTCCGCCTAAAGCTGGCGAGACTTACCAGCCTCAGCCAACGACAGCTCCGGCACAACAGAACTGTCCTCCACAGATGGCACTCGCTCCGCCCACGATAAGCCATGGATATCAGACTCCCAAGCTGTCAACAAGTATGGCGAACGCCGCATCAGTACCATGCCCAGTTTCCCTCCCTTCAGCCGCCGATGACTCACGTCGAGGAAGCCTGGAGCATCCTCCCGGATACCATCAGAACGTATATGCTTCGGAGCTCACTAGTGACCAGCGACGCGCGCAAGAGGCCGAAGAAGCAAACAACTCTTCGGGGTTCGGGATTTCAAACTCCGGAAGTGCTGGGGGCTTCGAATCCGATGGTGTATGGGACACGGCCAAGAAGTGGGCACAACAAGCAGGCGATAAGATTTCAGCGACGGAGAGGGATGTTTGGCGGAAAATCAATAAGGAATAGGCGTTCCCTCACTGTCGATCAGCTGTCGAAGAGACCAAAAATCTGCTAAACTCCGAAACGGACCGGGAGCGCGGAAGTCCAAACCACTGCCGCGATCTTGACGTAGGGCTGGGTAGTGGAAATTGAAAAACAAGCTTGCTCGGGAACATGACAATCCCTATGTCCCCATGCAACCAGTCGCCCAACAGGGTTGGATTTTTGACGCAGCTTATCAAACTTGCCAGAATCATCTGGCACCCCCAAAGGTGTTTTCTTTCAAAGGCACGGAGAGATGCGTTAGTTTCTAAGTGGGTGGATGTCGATGGAGCATCTTGTCAGCTCGAAAATAGAATGAAGGGGCGCATGGGGCTCGATTCTGTACTAGAAGAGCAGTTCTGTTTCTCCTTTCAATTCTTTACACGAAGTCTGGACCGAAGATATCGCGTCGATAGTGCAAACATGCTTTCCGAGAATATAGATCCTCGTGGTTGTCCTTAACCTCGGTCTTGTCGGGACGAACGTGTTTGTACGCGCGTATTTATCGCAATCGTCTATCATTCTGCCGAGGATGATGGGGGAAGCAAGATAACCAAGATCGCCATAAGCGCTGTCTTGTTATTGACAGTGATCATCTACTTCAGGCTGTGTCCCCTGCCCCAATCGGGAAGCAAACTCATGCATACTTCGTCAGACTCAGTCGTTAGCGGGGTCAACCTTGCTGCTGAGAGTTCCCCGTAAGATCCATGTAGGTTCACGGACAAGTGCCAACGGTAGCAGGCATGGCGAGCAACCGATGGAAGGAAGAAGCAGTCTTCTCTGGGTGCTAATTTCGTCTCATATCGAGCGTTATGGGACAGGGAATTCGTTCTGAATCCTCACTTATAAAAGGTCTGATATTTATCTCTCGTATGGCTACTTTAATACAGCGCGGTCAGCGGCAAGTGCTCGCTCTCGTTGGTGTGTTGCTGTGGAGTTGCGGGCGCAGCGGATGTGATTCTTGAGTGCGAGAATCTGAGATGTATATTCTTCTGGCCTTGTGCTATTTATCTTGTCATAGGTGTCCGATCCGGGCCTGGCAACCGAGCAACCGAGCAACCGATGTGACGTCGAAGCTGGACATGAGCCAAAGAGGCAGTGTTTCCAGCGCAGGCGAGGCTGCGCTTTGCTATTGTCAAGGGCTTGCGATAGGGCTACGATGTGGCGTGGAGCTGAGTTGCATCTGGGTATTGGTCGCTCGCTAAAGCCCCTGGCCGTTTCAGTCGGAGGTCCTCAAACCCCTCGCTTAGGATCGGAAGTCCCAGCACGTCTCTGCTAACAACGACCTCGCTCACCACGTCTGCAAGACATCTGTGAAACCTCTATGGTCAGTCACGCTGGAAGACTGACAACAGAACGACGCTCTCGCCCTTTCGGCGTCTTTATCTGAGCCAGAGTATTGTAAATACGAACGCTTGTCTGAGCACTATTGACAACTTGCGTCTCGAATAGCCAACGGACCTAGGCTTATCCGGTCGCCACTGTCGGTGATATATATCAGGGCTGGTATGATATAATGTGTACAGCAAGGCCACAGCTTCCGGGACACCCCAGACACGGTGAGAGATCCTCAAACGAACCCGATCTGGCGACCGAACATGGCATCCTTGAGGGGGCTGCGTTTTGGTGGTCAAACGGTCAACCAGAAACCATGAGAGCAGCTCTTGGGCTAGAAAACATTCCAGTGGCTTACTCCGTACTCATACTCAGCAAGGTCTGGATGTTACACCCCCATCCTTTGAGCCCAGCCTCAAGCGCAAAGGCTTGATAGCCTTACTTGCCCTGCCTGCCAGCTGAGTGTGTGCCGGAGACACCATGGACCCGTTCGGCTCTTACAACGCCCTTCCTAGGCCTGGTCTGCCCCCCGAGAAGGGTTTTCAATCGCCTTGAGACGAATCAGACGATACCAGCTCGACAAGCCACCCCGTTCCAGAGCCGAGCCGACTGCTGGATGAACACATCGCCCGTCTCTTCCCATGGGGGGCCATGCTTTGATACTGTCGATAGTGCGAGAAAAGCCGATCCCAGGTGCCCATCCTCGGGTTTTGATACCGCACGTACACTCGTCTCCTAGGAGAGACACCATTGACGCCAAGCCTCGTCGGCGAGAATACTTTTGACCTCACCACACAAGTTGAACTGTGCGGGTTGGCTTGTATCAGGAACGTCGACAGGGGCTCGGAGAGACATTGCGCCCCCGGATAAGCCAATTAGGTGGAGTCCGCCGCAGCTGGCCTTGCCGGCCTTCGAATGTATTATCTCTGCTCTTATACTCCAGGGCCACTGCACTGGCCCTTGTCCACTTTTCCGCGCTCTCCCAACCGCAGCTCTTGACATTCTATTCGACAGTCACTCTCTTAAGGCTTCTTATAATTCTAATTCCGGCTCGCTCTGCTTTATATCCTGGGAGCTGGCTCTCATCTACTTCAAGCCAAGCCGCGCCGACCACTACACGATTCCGATTCTATACTCCCGCATAGTCACTTCAACTACACTCATTTCCGCAGACACCGCACCTACCAGCTCAATATATTGGCCCCATATCCCCAACGCGAGGCATCGCTGTCCAATATCGTTTCAGAGCGGAGGCCGATGAACGCTACGCGTTCCTCCCCTTCCCGAGAGCCGTATAACACTTCGGGTTCCACATCCCTCGATCATATCACGTCTGGTATGTTACATAAATTTCTCTCTCCTTCCTTTCCGATTCTCCGTCTAGGCACAGTGGGGTCAACACCGATCTCTTCTTCATAACCCTTCACAAGTTTCATCGAGGCTGACGGCAAGTACAGGCCGTACATTGGCTCTGAATCTTAATCGACAGAAGCGGAGGATCATCGTCATGGATCCCGGTCACAACCAAGCGCAATTGTGAGCAACAAGTCCGCCACAACCCCCTTGCGGTAACTCTCTACTCACATTTATTCTCAGCTGTCAGCAAATGCAGACACCATCCTTTCAATTCAACCCAAACAACACATTCAGAAGAGACCACCCACCTCGTTCTTTCCCCACCTTCGCCGTAAACCCTCACGAAATGTCAATGAACACAGAGGTCGTTGGGCTAGGGATGTGGCCAGCTACAACGCCTCAGAGTGCACAGAGAACACAGAGACCCCGACCGGCAACGATACACGAGACCGGGTTTGCATACTGCCTGCCCGAAGAGTATAGCTCGTTGCCCGCCTGGGACTCGTCCACCATGCCAATGCAGCCGCTGAATGATGGACTTGCGCAGACATATCCAGCGCCGCAAGACTTCTACCCTGCCACCCCACATGGCGAGATCAAGTATGAGGACCAGGCGGTGGAGCCTTTTGAAAATCTCTATCTCACTCCCGTCTCGGACGGCTGGCAAACAAAGCCCTGCGACGAAGGCATCGATCTGCAAGGGCTCGACACGGATATGCACCTGGGACAGGCCTATACCGCGGACGAGAGCGCCCCCATCCTGGATCTGAGATACCCGGGACCCGAGATCGACCGGGACCGGCTGAACCTCGAGCAGTCATACAATGCCCGCCGCTTGTCTGGCTCCTCGTTCACCATGTCGACCAGCGGAGCCCTCTCGGAGATGCCGTCGTACGAGGACTTTTCGGCCACGCTCTCCGAGGCACCGTCCTTCAGCTCCGACTACCCCCCGCTCTCGAACCGGAACTCGCTGATGTCGTCGACGCAGCTGTCGCCGGTCGCCTCCCCCCGAATGACCCCGCAGCATCGCTCCGAGCTGGTTCGGACGCAGAGCCGGGGACGGGCCTCCCCCTCGCCCAGGCCGAGCATGCGATCCGCACCCTACACCATGGACAGTACCCGCAGCAAGAGGTGGTCTACCGGATCCTATGCCACGATGCCAAACCGCCGCCCTTCCCCCTTTGTCTACCATCAAGGGCACGAGCTCTTCACGGCCCTCCCGCCCCGGATGTCGTCTCGGCACTCGTCGCCCACGCTGCCAAATGCGCAGCTGCCCTTGAACGTGGCCAACCTGCAGCAGACCCCGCAGCACCACCCGTTCGTGCCGACCAGCAACACGGCCTTCCATCCGAGTACCATGCTGCTCCCCTCGCATACCTACCACGAGCCGCACCAGTTCGAGGCCCCGCCGCCGCTGCTCTCCCACGGCCTGTTCCGCCTGCTCCAGAGCAACGCCGACCCGCACGCCCTGCATCCGCACTACGCGGATCTGAGCGACCCTCCGGATCTGTACGCCTCGCTCCAGGAAGAGCAGATCCCGCCGCCGCCGGAGGACATGAACCCCAGCGACCCCGACCTCACCCCCCACGAGCAGGAGCTCCGCTTCGACGGCGACCTCTACACCCCGCGCTGGGTCCGGGGTCACGGCAACAAGCGCGAGGGCTGGTGTGGCATCTGCAAGCCCGGGCGGTGGCTCGTCTTGAAGAACAGTGCCTTTTGGTACGACAAGAGTTTCACCCACGGTATCAGCGCCGCGACGGGAAGCCCCTTTCAAGAGCCCCAAGAGACTCGCCGCATGGATGGGAATCCCGATGTGTGGGAGGGCCTGTGCGGCAGCTGTCACGAGTGGGTCGCGCTGGTGAGCAGCAAGAAGAAAGGAACCACCTGGTTTAGACACGCCTACAAGGTGAGTTGCGAGCCGCCGCTCTGAAGCGCGACCAAGCTCGCGTCTAACGCTGTCTAGTGCCATACCCATCCCAAGATCAAGGATGCGCCCAAACGTCGCCGCGAGAGCAGCCACACCAGGATCGGCGCATCAACTATCGCCCGGCCGAAGATGGAACCGCCCGTCACACCGCAGATGACCCCGAGTAGCTCGGCCACCTGCACACCGACGACGGGTATGCTGTCGCTGAGCCATCGCAAGACGACCAGTCCTCTGAGTGGCCGATCGACCATGACATAGCATCTCTGCTGCTGTCTGACTGTCGATACCCAAACCTGGATCTGGCGGCGGATACATCTGCCCAGAGGACACTCTACGGATCACGGCCGCGATCCCACGAGGGGGGCAGGCCGGCGGAGGATGCGCCCGCGGGCAACGAGGACGGTCCGGGCTCATGACGTCCGATGCCCAGGCCTCCCCCAGCAGATGGGGTACGCCTCGGCGAGAAGGTAGCCAAGAATGCGTGCAAGTACCGTCAATTAGACGCGTGTGTAGCGGGCGAGCGAGATTTGGTCTTTTATGATTTACGAGGATGTGGGCGCGGGCGGCAACGGGGCAGGCGGGTCTTGGGAGGCAGGCAAGAAAAGCATTTACAGCCAACGTTCGGCCATCAGTTGCTCATGGGACGTGTCAGACATGATTTTGCAGGTATCCAGAGACGCGGCGGGGTAGGTCCTGCTGGGGCGGCGGCTGGAGTCGGGCGACGCCATAACCAGAACGTAGCTAGAGTGGCCACTACGAGGAAGACGTCTCCCAACTTCTCTCCGACAGTCGTCTGTCATCCACTTCTGGCCTGTGATTCTTCTTCTTCGGCTCGCTTCTCGTTCCGAGACCGACACGGTGCCGCGGGTGACCGGGCTCTTTTCGGTACTTCCCATCCCCGGAGAGTCACGCTCGTACAGCACATCACTGCAGCATGCCGCAAGACGCGGACCAGCACCGTGGAGACCGGAACGTGATGTCTATCGTGCTGCCGAGACTCTGATACGCGTCTCGTGGGCGTTTGGATGGGCCGGGGCACTGATACGATGCTGAAACGCCGGGGAACCCTGCGGACTTTTAGCAGAGCGGGAGGCTTGACTGGAGGAGGAATCACCCACATCGTACGGGGATCTGTTTAGTGCGAGCTTGTGAGGGCTTGGGTTGGGCCTCCCGGGGGTGGATTTGGGATGCTGGGGCCGGACGGGGTCAGGTGGTGTTGTGGTTCGCCCCCGGGGGAGGGGAGTCAGATGTGAGCTACGCGAGTAGAGAAAAGGCATGTGCTCGGCTTCGTCATGATGGAGGGGCCATGCAAGTGCCACTGGGCCCGATGGGTTGCTCATGACGTTAGGGCAGGCCAGAGACGGGGTGGCCTGGGTGAGCCACGTGTGGTCGTGTTACTCTAGAGGAGACTGTCACTGAGTCGTCGCCCCGGCGCAGGGGCAGGCAACTGACGTGTGCAAACGAGCTGCGAATCCGAGATCGAGAAGCGCATACCGGTAGGGCAAGTACGCGGCTGTATACCCCTTTAGGTCCGTTTGGCGAAAGTTCTCTGATCCGAAGAGGAAACATTCTCGAGGCGAATGGCGGAGGGGCCAAGAGGTGGTCCCGGACCGGGTTTGATCGGTTGAGACTCACGTCAGATCGACGAGCGATGAGGGAAGCTTCTTTTCCTCCGTTTGATCTCCTGCACTGAGGGGAGCTTCGACGCGAACGGGTCGTGGGCAGTCAGAGAAATCCTTTGAAGCGTTTGGATTCTGAATTTTGGGCCATTGTGGGAAGAATGCAACGAGTGGGCTCGTGGGTGGAAGAGTCATGGTAGTTGATGTGGTCGGAAACCACGCAGACCACTTGAAGTCCCGGTTAGATGGCTCAGCGCGGATTTGACTCGGGTCTGATTAGTGTCAGACAAGAAATGGAGAGAGCGACGACCCAGTTTCCGAACTTCGATAGACATCGGGAGAAGGCAGGGACAGCGAGACGAATCTGTCTTCCGAATCCGATAGATTGTTTCCTTGCTAGGGCAGGTAGACGTTGCGTGGCTGCAACATAGGAGGGGCAGACTCGGAAACCTGAACTTGCTCGAGGACTTGATAGCCACGGATTGATAGGAATGTCTTGGCTCACTCGGAAGGATTGGATGACAAGAGCTGCGTTTAACTTCCACGGAGGCACGAAAGCAGTCTACAGATTCCAGCGAAGTAGGTGTCCACGCAATCGAGACTAACGGACCGCGCTGATTCTTTGCCACTTGTCATGCATACCGGGATTCCTGGGGTAGTCTTGCAGACATCAACTTATCCACGGTATTATAGGAAGCTAGGATCGGCGAACATCCCAACTCCGAATGCGAGCATGTGTACGAATCAGGGGATGCGGGCAAGAACTGACATGATATTGAGTAAGAAATGCTAGGAGGCCCTTGGCTGTCAACGTGGACGGAAACAACGTAACGACGTTTCAAGACGGTGAAGAGGCTTGTCGCCATCGACAAGTTGGATGAAAGAGTATCTGCGATCCGCAGAGTGTCCTACGAAGATCCTAAGAAGAATGGCGATCAGGCTTTGCGATTGAGAAGAAAAGTATCAGAACAAAAGCACACCAATCAAGAACTAATCTCAACACCACACGAGGAAACAAGACGCAACAGCCACAGAACAGCAGGGCCTGATAGGCTGCTTGCCCACAATTTCACATTGACACCTACCGGAGCATGTGATGATAGGAGTCATGTGATAATCACGTGCCGTCAAGCCTGACTTGCGAGTTGAACCGCTTGGGGCCCGAGGTGCCGGAAAGTCCTGGGATGCGGTTTTTTGGATACCAGCTCCTTTCTCCCTCGACCTCGGGAGGCAGAGGGCGTCTGTTTCTCTGGATCTGACAGCTGACTGGTCGAGAGAGCGCAGCATCTCATGCATCTGTCCAGTCAACAACAGCCAACCAAGTCCTTGGGGAAGGGCGCCTGGACATCGGACTGAAGGGGTCGCTGATATTTCGGGTCTGCTGTGTCTACAGGAAGCGCGACCTGCGGCTGGGAGGCCTTTCACTCGGCGAGAGGAGGCGTTTCGGCGAAGACTGGGTGATATGCCACGCCGTAAAGGGCCTGTGCTACGACGACGTTGAGTCTTCTATCATGGGAACTTGGGGGTTTGATTGAGGAAGTTTGTCGGAAATCGGAAGAGTCGCTGTAGCCCGGGGGGGATCTTGTGAAATGGCAGTCGGCCACTTCAGGTGGTGGTGAGTGCTCTCGAGCCTCGTCTCGACGCCAACTTCGCTGTCGTCTGCAGCTGGAGAGGAAGAGGCTGTGGTAAGCTGCTGTCTTGGCCCGCAGGACTGCGCTGCCGGGAGAGGACTGGTGATGAGAAGAATCTATTGATGACGAGGATGAGGCTGCATCGTCGGGGAGTGGGCTGGGGGAGTCTTCTTTGCGCCTCGCCCCGGTCGAATCTTGGATTGAGTGGACATGCGGTCAAGCGTGAACGACGACGAGGAACGTGGGGGCATCTAGCGAACGCGGCCCAAACCTGCCCCGGTAAGGGGGGAGGGGCGGTGTAAAGGCGGTCAGAGGGCTCGGGTCGATGCTTGGATCTCAAGTCGGCGGGCCTTTGGGGGTTTGATGGACATTGGAATCCGCTCCCCTGGTTCGGGGGGGCGACGGCGAGGACCAAAAACCGTGGAGAATTACTCGTTCCGTGACATCGGTAAGTCAGCGATGGGAGTCTTTCGGCCGCGGCTTGCAGGCGCGCGTCTGGACCATCGCATCCCGTACCTCTTCTGCATAGCTCTGGCAGCATGGCAGGATGGTCCGAAGCGTCCCTGATCCATGCGTGCACACATACGCAGGTACCATCTCTCATACCCGATCATCACTGGTAAGAGTTGTGGAGCCGTGCAAAGGGGAATGCGAGACATCTCGACTCGACATTCTCGAAGCAGTGAAGATCGCGGGCAGGAAACAGCACACAGTCTACATGCCATTGTCCCCATTTGCCATCTCATCGGTGCTGCTACCATCCCATCGTCCCCATTACCATCCCGTCGGTGCTGCTACCCCGACTCTCCTCTCCTGCGCTTGACCATGTCTCCACGTCCCGTACGACTTTCTTACCGTACGGCGCGTCCTGCTTCTTCTTCTCCTCGTTGGCTTCCCCGAGCCTGCAGCCGTCGTTGGACTCTTGCGACCGCCGGCAGAGACGGAGTTCATGCTCGTACCTGGGCTGCGAGCCCTTCATAGGACGTGTTGAGTTTGGCCGCTCCAACCTGACGACTATGCTGTTCTCACGGCCTAACTTCTGGTCCTCTTTCCAACGTCGATCAGTGCTGCAGAACTGCTTCTTTTGCAAGACTGCCCCGGACCGATATCAAGTTTTGCAGGTCGGTCCCAGGGTAGAATCCGGTACAGACCAGATCAAAATAATGAGACCCATTGGATTCGGGCCGGCGGCTCGACGCTCGCGGTCTGAGACTATTCCAGCCACGCCCTTTTCGCTCCACCATTAAGTACCGACTTTTCCAGCCTAGCGCTGGCCGCCCGACCGGTTGTGAACAGTCGTGCAATCATGCTGCCTTGACTTGACTTCTCAATCAAATATCTTCTCGGAGTTGCCATGAGGCCCGTCGCGGGGCCCCCGTAGACTTGTGCACAAATACCGTGTGAATCTCCTCATGAAAACCCGCGCAAAAAGTAACTTCCGCCTTGCCAATTCGTCTCGGCGACCCTCGGATCTGACTTTCCAGCAGGCTTTACTTCAGCACTTCGTAGGATTCGAAAACTTAGTTTCGAGTCCGAGACCCCTAGATCAGTGTCTAGGGTGCCAGTTCTCTTGTATTTGAAACAATCGCAGCTGAGCTTGCGTGAACCCTCATACTGCTCGACACTTATTCATTGGATGTTTTTGAGGGCGCTTGCAAAAGTAGTCATGTAGTAATACTGGCTGGTGCGAGCAGAGCTACCACCTGCGACCTCTCTGGTGTGTAATTGCATACGAACTCGTGTGAAGTACCTCGCAGGACATGGGATGGCCATATGCTGAATACACTTTGGGGGAGGGAGGGCAGATCTACATAGTACAGCACTACCGGTCTCAACTTTATTAGCACAAACTACTTGCGATTTGGCCAAACTCCTCGAATGGAATCCTCTGACTACTTAGTATACCTTATGTATTGCCCGTCCAACGCCCCAACTTTACCCCCACTCAGCTTGAATACTATCATTCACGTTCTCGTGGCACTGACAGCACGCCGCTTTCGATTTGCTGCACCCTCCCACTCCCAGGCTTTGGTCGTTCACGGCGCGTCTATTATTGTCATCATTTTTCCTCTTCTCGAGAGCACTCTGACCCCCTCCCTTGACATCTGCCGGCACAGACGGCTCTGCGCTCGGTCTGGTACTGTCGGGCGCTCCCCAGCTCGTCGTCCCAGAGGTAATCTTCGATCTTCAATCATAGCGCTACCTTGAGCTGGGAAGGCCATCTCTCTTAAACTTCGCTGCACAGCTCCTGTATATTCAGCATTCCACCGGATCCACGAGATGAGCATCCCTTGATACAAATCCCGCCAAGGTAATAACAACCGGATAAGCCACTGTGCGTTCGCTTTAGGGGCCCGCCACGACCGAGAGTGACCCGGGAACTTTTTTGCGTTGCTTCATGTCGTGTGAGGAAATATTTGTTGGAAAAACCCACTTCGTTCGTGTGCGCCAACCACCACAACAACAGATGTCCCGATAGTCCTCGAAACCGCCTCGAAACTGACAGCTCCGAGTACGCATATCTCTCTACTCCAGCAACAGTCCGCGGCAAGCTCGCACGCATTTCTAGTGCGCCAAGTCTGAGTGAGCAAGTAGTTGAGCTCGCCCACCAACTGCTGCCCTATCCTCTTGGTCTCGAGCCTCCAACGTGAATCGTTGCATCAATTGTACTGTAGTATACGTGGTAAGCCCAATTGACTGGAGTACTGCGGCTTGTAAAAAAGACTGACTTTGAACGGACAGGGCCGGAAGCACTATTCACTCATCCATCCCTTGGTACCGCTATGCTCTGATCGTTTCCAACCAACTCTCTCTCTCGTAGACGCCTGCACCCTATTGAAGCACAGGCTCGAGGACAACACCCTGAAGAAGAGCACGAACCAGGATATAGAAGGGCCGGAAAAGAGAGTGTGCATGTTGGTTGAGAAGACACATCTACCCCAAGCAAGACCTCTCGGCGACCGGGCATTGCAGGCAGCATTCCTGCTTGGGTCTCAACCACAGGTCGGCTATGAATTGGGATCAACAGGCCTTCAGGTATGCTGCTCCCGCCCTATGTATGCTTCGTCTGCTCACGTTCTTTAGTTTTGGGGATCCCAACGCTCAACACCCGACCCCCATACAGACACCCACATCTGGCCAATTCCCGATTAATGCAGCTTTTCAGACACCCAAGTACGATTCGAGCTTGGAAAATCCTAGTGGATGGACGCCAACGTATGCGGAAGAATATTCTGTCTTCAATGCTACGCCGGGGCGGCTGACGAGTTCGCGGCATCATTTTGCTGAAGCTTCTACCCCAAATCCTTCGACCGATTCTACTCCAAAAGACCAACCCGCAGCAGGCTTTGCAGCAGAGCTTCCATCTCATGTGTATCATAATTCACCAAAGACCGATTTTGCCCTACCACCCGTGGACCCCTCCGAGCAATTAATTTCACCTTCAGGGCTGTACCCCACCACACAAGGCCATTTCGATGACCGTACAAATACACACGTAACGCCCAGGAAGCCGAAGAAGCACTTGGAGGGGGCGTTTAGCGCGCAGACGGCCACACCACCCGCTACCAAGTCCAAAGGGTCGAGGAGACTAGCCCCAAAGCTGCCCTCTGATACGATGCAAAATGACTCTGAGGATAACCACTACGGTGCCTCGCCAACACCGACACACCAGCAGAGGCACAAGCTCGTTCCACCGAGCTCGGCGGAGCTCTATTACCCCATATCTGCGTCAGCAACAGCGCCGCTCTTCACCAATGCGAAACCTTTCTGGGATCCCGACACCAGCATGGGTGGCATGAGTGTTGACTTCAACACCGACGACCACTCGATGTTTAATATGGGATCGCATCAAACCGGTCACTCTCTTGACTGGGAAAGGAGGCACCAACTGTTCCAAGAAAATGTAAATGCGCCAACCCCGAGCTTGAAAAGTACAAATACACACGAGCAAACCACGATAAGACGGCCGAGATCTTTGGCGCCGAAACTCCCCAAGTCAACTCCAGAGCTGCTTCCGTCCACCATGGCGCCGTTCGATTTCAGTAGCGTCTCCTTCTCGGATAATCCGTTCTCTCCTACGCTTGCAGGCGTGGATCCGGGTCTTCTTCTCACTCGCAATGATCCCGTACCCATGCCCTCTGAGTTTGCAGATGTTTCCTTACCACCGAGACGTCCTGCCACCAGCCACGCAGATCAATTTCAACCCTATCAGCACCAGCTGCGAGAACTGGAACGCGATCAAGAAGAGCTCCGGTGGTCTCGAAGTTCTCGGGAAAATAGCAAGATGCGCCGGGTTGAAAGAGGAATTGCCAGTTCGCCCGTGAAAGGCTCGGCCAGGCCAGGCCTGCACCGGAGCTTAAGCGATAGCCGGGGCAGGCGACCTCAAGGTAAGACTGTTACCGTGCACTCGCAGACGTCACAACTAAGTTCTCCTCAAGAGCGTATGTTGTCTCGGAAAAGCTCTGGAAGGATCTCGCCGAGAAAGCCTCTGCGACCCAGTAATCTCATGTCAATACCCGAAATAGAACGACCAAAAACCCGGACGGAGGTCAAGTTCACCATCGATGCCAATGGACGAGCGAGGACCGAGACCGTAATTGTAGAAGGGGATCGTAGAACGAGTCAGCGAGGACCCTCTATGCGCATCCATAGTCGGGGATCATCTCAGTACGATGATTCTTCCTCAGACGACGAGCCATTATTGATCCCAAGTCGAAATACCTCATTTTCCCTCCCACAAGCCAAGCCTGCGCAGATGGGTAGCTTCAACCCCTCTCGGGGCCGCCATTTCCAGAGACACAGCTCTAGTGGCTACAGCCAATCCGAGTCTTCGAGTCAGCCATCTTTACGTCGCAGTAGCGTGGGGAGTGAAGCTGAGACTGTGATGGAAGAAGGCGACGGCTCAGGAGATGCAGCGCAAGCGCTAAGGAAAGTTGTGGAAAACCGCAGGAAGGGGCAAATGAAATTGCGCCATCCTCAACACCATCGGTATTCCGACTCGACTCCGCGGCGCAATTCTCATTACCCCGGCTACACCCCCTCGATCAATCTCTCCCCCACCACCACAACTGATCCTGAGAGCGGAGCGACCCCCTCTAGTACGAAGAGCGGTACCACTCGGTGCACCTGTGGAATACCTGAGAGCTGGGGGTTTATGATCTTATGGTGGGTAGTATGATTCGCCACCTTCGAACCAGAACTAACCTCAATAGCGAATCCTGCGATAACTGGCTACATGCCGACTGCGTGGGAATTGATCGCAGAATCCTTCCCCCGGTCTACGTGTGCGCCTTCTGCGCCCAGACTCCCAACTTGCGAGGAGGTCGGATTCGAGAGCCCTCGAGGCAGGCTGCCCGGGTGTGTTCATCCCCATTAGCGCACAAATCCTTCAGATCCTGTAAATGAAAACCTCCCGGCAGTTCAACTATACAGCATCACATCATGCTAGGCAGAGAGCACAGAACTCTGTTCACCATGGGACCCAACTCCTTGGAAATGCAGCGAGGAGGATGTTGGTGCAGATATCGGGAACGTCAAAAATAAGACACGATTTTTTTTTTCACTTTGTCCTGATACCCTTCTGGAGTAGAGATGGGGGATATGTTAGTTACATGGCGTTGTATGCCTACGAGCAATCGCACGGGAATCGGTAGTCAGTACCGGGGCGTAAAGTATCCGCATAATAGAATATTGCTACGCCATGATTATTTCCACAGATTTCCATACCAGATATTTACCTGCACGTGTTGTTTTGCATGAAGAAGGGGCGTGTTTGTTTTCATCATGATGATAGGGAGTAGACTCTGACTTGGTATGGCTCTACTAGTGTTCTGTGAAATACCCTCCGACGTGCGCATCTCAGAGCACAGCCTCCACACCCCGTTTTTCTGGATTGCAGTCCGGAGTGGGAACCGGGGTGCAGGAAATAACTCTGTGTGAACCTCGTCAAATAAAACGTAGATATCTAGGCATCCCACCCCGCACCTCGTTTACTGCGCACATTACATGTTACACGCTGCACGGTTCGCAATCTCACAACATTGTGTTCGATATGACAACCCACAACATTGTCGTCTTTGGAGGAGACCATTGTGGTCCTGAGGTGAAAATCCCCATGGCCAGATGCCAAGGGAAGACACACTGACAGACAAGACAGGTCGTCGCTGAGGCAGTCAAGGTATAATGCGCCTCCCAAGGCAAAGCACCTCCCACGGCAGAGCATGAACGTACGATTGACGCAGCTTACCTACTAGGTCCTCAAAGTCATTGAAGCCGAGCGGCCAAGTGCTGGCAAGTTCAACTTCCAAGAACATCTCCTGGGCGGTGTATGCTTTTCCCTCCACCCCGCCCCGGCACTTCTGACACTGCTCTCAGTGCTCCATCGATGCCACCGGCGAGCCCCTCACCTCCGAAGCCCTCGCTGCTGCCAAAGGCGCAGATGCCGTCCTTTTAGGCGCAATCGGCGGTCCCAAATGGGGCACCGGCAAGGTCCGGCCCGAACAAGGCATTCTCGCTCTCCGCAAGCAGTTGGGCACGTACGGGAACCTGCGACCATGCAACTTCGCCTCCGAATCCCTCGTCGACATCTCTCCGCTCAAAGCCGAGGTGTGCCGCGGCACCAACTTCAACATCATCCGGGAACTCACCGGTGGCATCTACTTTGGCGAGCGGAAAGAGGACGACGGCGACGGAACCGCGTGGGACACGGAACCTTACTCTCGCCCCGAGATTGAGCGGATTACGAGACTCGCGGCTCACTTGGCGCTACAGGAAGACCCCCCCTTGCCCGTCTGGAGTTTGGACAAGGCGAATGTGTTGGCGACGAGTCGGTTGTGGAGGAGGGTTGTCACGGATGTCATGGCGAAGGAGTTCCCACAATTGAAGATTGGACACCATTTGATTGACAGCGCGGCCATGCTGATGGTGAAGAACCCGAGAGCATTGAATGGTGTGGTGGTTACGAGCAATTTGTTTGGAGATATCATCAGTGACGAGGCGAGCGTCATTCCAGGCAGCATCGGGCTTCTGCCCAGTGCTAGCCTGAGTGGTGTTCCGGATGGCAAGGGCCGCTGCAATGGCATCTATGAACCGATTCACGGCAAGAGCCCTTGCTTCATAACTTTCTCTGACATGCAACTAATGGTATCCAGGCTCCGCCCCTGACATCTCTGGCCAAGGGGTCGTCAACCCGATCGGTACCATCCTCTCAGTCGCCATGATGCTCAAGTACTCGCTCCGCCTCCCAGCTGAGTCCAAAGCCGTCGAAGATGCCGTCCGGAATGTTATCGAGAAAAACATCAGAACGAAGGACATCGGAGGCACGAATAGCACTGTCGAGGTTGGAGATGCGGTTGCTGAGGAGCTCAAGAAGGTTCTCAAGGATCTGAGGTAGACAATAAGGCATAAGCGAGTGAAATCTTATAGGCATATATCAGACAAAAGCGATGAGCGTTTTTCCTATCGCATTGCTCGAACTCTCTGGAGTAACTCTATTGGAATACCGAAAATGAATTTCCGGAGACGTTGACGCAGCCGGGAAGAAGTTTTCCTACCACAAACGTTAACATGCGCTAGAACCCGATCGTATAAGGTGTACATATTACGTTGCAACTTGTGTACAAGATAGGTCGGAGGAAGCTACTGGCGCTCCCTTGACGTTTCTGCACGGGCCTGGGGGTGGCTCAAGCGTAGCTGGAGGTGGGGGAAACATGCTCGTCGGAAAAAAACATTCTTATTCCAACGTCCTGCCTCTCATGTGCACGAGAATGTCGCAGTCTCCGATCGATGAACTCTCGTGGGAGCTGCTCGATCACATATTGTCGTTTCTGCCTTCGAATCATCAATACGAGGACGATCCTTATCATCTGAACGGCTACGGTGCGCAGCGAACCCCGTCGCATCTCCCTCTCTACGCAACGGTATGCAAGAAGTGGGCCTATCATTTCGAGCGAAGAACCTTCAAATCCCTCAAAATTGATTCTACTCAGTTGGATGAGCTGAAGCGCTATGTCAAGCCGGGGTACCGGGCTGCATCGGTCTCTCGCCTAGAATACGCAATCATTCTTCCGACCTACAGCGAGAACGCGTGTGGGAGGTTCGAGTCGAGGAAAGACCGAAATCGTAATGATGAATTCTTCACGGATGCCATTCACGGCCTCTTCAAGATCTTGAAGTCGTGGGAGACTGAATCTGAAACCGAGCACAATGAACGCTCAGCGATGACACCTCGCTCTTACGAGCTTCATTTGCTGGCCACTTACTCTCCAATGGATGCAGCGTATCGGGGACACCGGACCCTCAACGATTCAAAGAAGGTGCAGAGAGAGGAGCACCATGATCTGTTGGACAGGCGGTGGGAGCATTCTTTTCTGCAGCTTCGCAGAGTAGAAGACCTACCCGAGCTCTCCAGGGTGTCCCAATTCATTTCCACGGACCCCGTCCGTAATGTTGCACCAGCTTCGCGTAAGGATCATCGGCCAGGAGCTGCCCGCTCCGTTTCCAATATCTCATGTGCACCCTGCTCCTCTTCTGAGAAGTGCAGGAATGGAATTTGACTAACCTCCCGATCTTCTAGTGGCCAGTATCGCATCCAAATGCTTGAACATCAAGAACATAGTTATGGAATGCTCGGATAGTGAGAGGAAGTCTCCGGGACTTCGACAGCAGCTACGTTATGGCAAGTTACACGACGCGGTCTGGAGCATCTCTGACCCAGTATGCAGATTTCTCCCGAGCCCTGGAGCTGATTCCTCTCGACTCCCTTGTGAGCTTCAGTAAGTGTCTTCGAAGTTCCTCGTCCTGCCTCGGGAGATATAGTAGATGTTGAGCGCCTCGAGCATGCTTCCCGTCTCACGAGTCAGCCTGCCGCTCTCCACCACTACTTGAATGCAACACTAACTGCGGCTTTTCTTTGTTTCAAGACCTGGCATACCATTTTCCAGTGCTAGCGAATCACGATTTCACAGTCGCGACAGCCCTCCATCCGTCGTCCCCCATAGATCACCTGAGTGTGGCTATCCACCACCTCAGTCAAGCTCCAAATCTCACTACTCTGACCCTCTCTGGGGGGATCGTGATCTCTCCAGCTCTGTTCTGGCCGTCAGACCCCGGCCAGACATTGCCTTTTTGGCCTAAGCTCCAGCACATTGACGTGACATTCAACTCCACCACCCCAGGAGGCGAGTGGTACTTCATGCGGCCGCCGAGCCAGACCGAGGACTGGGATATAATAGACATGTCTGAGGCCACGAGAGTCGTTGACGCAATTGATCCAGACACAGACAGCGAGTCCGACGCCTCTGACGACAGTGCCACTTGGGACTCCTACCACCCGCTCAGGGCGGCACAGCAGCAAGGCATGAGCCCGGCTCGGTTTTTTAGGACCTGGCCGGATGATGAAAAGATCCTGCCTCTGATGACGGCCATGGCAAAGGGGTTGGCGTGTATGCCAAATCTGCAGACGCTGACGTTAGCTCATCAGCTGGCTGGGTGTCTCAAAGTCACAGCCGGTCCTGGCGTAGGCGCCCGCGCGGTATTTGAGGTCGTCTTCATTGCGCAGGGCTTGGATGATTTTGCTGACACGGCGCCGGAGGATAAGAAAAGGGCGAGGATCTATTGTCAGACTGGCGAGTGGGTGCCCGACGATGAGGTCTTTAGCATTTGGAACGAGTGGAGACCTCGGGACGTAGCTCTGGGGCGTCGGTCGGATGGGGATTCTGAGAGGTTGCTGGTGAAGTTCTTCTGATCAGCGGGATTCCGAAGTCCATCCGGGGGTGGGATCCGAAGCGGCACTCGGAACACGCTCGAGTATAGGGCAGTGAATTGCCGGCGGTGCGCCGTGCGAAAGGTTTCGGAGGATGGAATGTAGATGGTATCAGCCAAGCACTTTTTCCTCTCGAGACCGGTTGCCATNNCCACTTTTTGTCCAGCCTCCTCGAAAGCGCGCTCGTAGATGCCCAGATCGATCCCCGCCGCCCCAAGAGCCCCTCGAGTCAAGATGCAGCGCATCTCTGCCTCCGACGACTGCCAGGTCTTCGGGGCGGCATCGCTCCGCTCCCAAACCAAGGGCTCGCCACGCAAATACAGCGAGCTACCTCGGAAGCCTCGTACTCATCCACAGCTGCTCAGCGCAGCCAGCAGCCAGCAGCAGCACGGCCACGGGGTGCGACGGGGTCTGGGCGGCTTGCGTCGAGCGGTGGGCGAGGTGGCGCGAGAGGGTGGGCGACATGGCGCTGGTTGGCTGGCAAGCGAGTCGGGCCGGCCCGTGTCAACACAGCGTGGTGACAGGGGGGCGAGAAGGGGGGGGGGCGTGCGGAAAGCCCTCACTCGCACCGCTTCTTCGTTTGTTCTCTCCCAAGGCATCTCAAGGGAGCTCCGTTTGAGCTGCGGCATTTTCATTATCTATAGTCGGGTATCAAGTTCCGAATACCTGCTTCGGGAATGTCTCGGCGGTCCGGTGCCACCGGTCACCTCTTCCGTGTGGCGGGCCGGAGGGTGCCCCCCGACGCAGAACGCACACGCGACACGCTAAGTCATGTACATTTTAGGGATCCCCCGGCCGTTCATCTCCTTCCACACTGCCGACCTTGCCACTGGTTCCATGACGGCCTTTCTCTGCACCTCTTGCAGGTAGCTCCGGGCCTCGGTCGCAGCCTGTGCCATTGCTGCCATCTGCTTGCGATCTGTCTTCGGCACCGCCCTGACTGTCAGGTTCTGCTTGCTGATGCCTCCCGCCACACAGGATTTCCCACTGAACGCCGCGTCGGCGGCGGCCTGCCACATGGCAGTCACATTTTGAATCATGGCCGGCGTGTAGAAGAGCCTGCAGTCTGCATCCTCGCGAACGAATTGCGCTGGGACGCCATCTTGCAGGTTTGTGGCCAGAATATGATCGGAGAAGTTGATGCCGTTGTCGAGGCTCCTGTTGATGGGGAGGTCTGACACCTGCTGGAAGACAGCCTTCTGCGCCGATGTCGTTGTAGAGCTGGCGGCTGCGGGCCCAAGAAAGAATTGAGAGAACATGAACAAGGGAGAGAAAGATAAGCTTTGGGCCCCTTTCACCCCGCCAATTGCTTGGATCTTCTCACTTGACGGTGTAGGGCGTCCCCCAAGAGCGACCGATCTCACCCCACCTTGGGTTCTCATCATCTCACTATTGATGCCGAATCGTTAGCAGTACATCCCCACACGGTATGATCAGTGTCCAGGGCCTCACGGGAGAGAGAGACGGAGAAGAAATAACCCGGGAAAACTGACCTGAATAGTGTACACGTGGACGCGCAAGTTCCATCGTAAAGCTGCGCATGGTTAAGGTCAGGCTTTACAGGGTCATGTGAGGATTGACGTACCATTACGATGTTTTCAGGAGCGAACGGTTCTGTGTCACGAGATAGTCAGCCGCTGCATCGTCGAGATTTTTCGAGAACGAGATGCACATGTCTCTGGAACCATCAGAGGCAATAACACATCGAGGAGTTCCTCCCTACGTACGAGTGAAGTTTTTCCTTGTCCCATAACCTGTCACATCCATACCAGCGCCTGTCACCTCACTTATTGTGAAGTTCGGGTCATCCCAGTTGTTTTGCTCAAGATTACTAAACTGGTCTCCGTTATTCGTAACTGGGCCAAACTTCCCGGAAAATGATGTGAAAGCCGATCTGTTCTGGTTCAGCTCGAAATTTTGGTTAAACGCCGATTGGAAGATATTGACACGTATGGGATCAGAAGAGCCGGCCACGGTGAAATTCCCGAGCGAGTCTGTGGCAGCCCGTGTGAGAGCAGCATACGTCGATCCAACTCGCTGTCGAGCGAAAACCTGGTCCTGTGTCTGCGGGAAAAGCTGGCGAAAAGCATCGAAGCCATTTATGACGATGCCTCCTCCATTGCCTTGCAGGTCAACAACAAGCTTGGTCTTCCCGTCCCGCTTCATCTCCGCGAGCATCGTTTGCATGACAGCCTGGAATTCAGCCGGAGTGTTGGGCTCGAAGCTGTTCATAGCTAGGACCCCCACATCACTATTAGGCAGATAGTATCCGGAGATCTGGCCGTCGGATGAGCTCACTTGCGCTATTGGATATCCCTTCAGTCTGGCTGTGTTACTTGTTGCGTTTCCTGGTCTGAAAATCGGAGCTTGAGGTGCTGGAGCTGCTGGAGCTGCCTGAGTCACGACTGGCTTCGTGCAAAACTTTTGAAAAGCACTAGCACCATCAGTGACTCCTGAAAAGTTTCCAGGAATCATTGCCATCGTTTGGAAGACCGCAGTAGATCCATCTGCGAAGTTCATGGTTGTGTTAGGCCCTGGGTAATAGAACCCGTACCTCCCGTCGCTATGGATGTCAGCTGAGCCCCTTCCACAATTCACTTGCGACCTGCTCACCCAGCGAAGAACCCACGCACATTGAGACCTGGTGTAAAGTCTAGCGCGGGATTGTACATCACCGTATTGAAAGCAGCATCCGGGTCTTGCTGGAATCCCTTGTCTGCTTCGAGGTTAAGAAATGTGACGGCATCTTGTCCGTTGATTTTTTCAATGGCAGACGGGGTGATATTCGTAGTCTTCATGGCAAGGATTTGGTCTGTTCTGGTAAGCCTTGGCCATGAGAATCGGTGTTCAGACTACCTGTCAGATATATCTGGGGCGCTGAGGTCCCATCCATGCTCACAGATACCACCGAAACGTTCCTAGTAAATCGCACTGGTCGGACGATGAGATCCCCGGCGAAACGAGTGTGGCCATCCTTCGCTGCCATGAAGGTTGTAAACATGTCTGTCTGCCACGCGTGCTCATTTGGGTACGTATTATTTGTGATGCTACTGGCGATTCTCTTCATTTGCCCTACGAGATCGATTGCAGGGTACGGGAATCCAGCAGGTGGTGCTTTCTTGTAGGAAAGATCTGGTCATCAGCAGAATTCAGCTTCTCAGATTGACGAGCTTACCGGATTGGAACTCGACATACGGCATTATAGCCATCGTAACGGCCAGCGCTTGCTCGCGGTTAAGAGGCACAGATCGCAGGCAGTTGTAAGCAAGTTCTCCAGGAATCATGGGAGTGACTGAGCCGTTAGCCGGAGTTGGATTGAATCGTTGGAGCTAGACTTGCTTTTTGGATTTGCTGCCCTCATGGGGACTACCATCGCACTGACCTGAGCACATGGCTCGTCTGTGGAAGATGAATTCTGCGCGTAAACATTAAAGAAGAAAACGAACGCTAAAACTAGATGTAAAAACATGATTGAAGTTGCTGACGGGTGTCACAATAAGGGTGCAGCCATGATAAGTAGCCCCGGAGTCCAATGTCTGTCTCAGACTTGAGACTTGAGAACTTAGGCTTGAGAACTTAGGCTTGAGACCGGCGGCGCCGCTTCGCATTACGAAGTGATCGGGAACGTATGGAATCCCTTGGCACCAAAGAGAAGATCGGCTTCCAAAAGCTTGTATGCGGTGCTGCAAATGGCTGGCCGGGAGGGGGGGCATTTCTCAGCCAGCCAAGGCCCCGCAGTTTGAAGGTTGTTTGGGATCTCCCTAAACGAAACAAGAAAGCAACCACCCACCCAAACGAACATCCCGAAACGCTGGCTTCTCGTGGGTAATCATCCGACGTCAGGCTTGCGATCCATGGAGTTCTAGTGAGAGTAGAAGTTCTCATCTGCATGCGCAGGCTTGGACACAAGTTCAACATTGGATGAGGCAAAGCCGTGGGCCGAGTGCTGGGTATATCAAGGACCCGCGCAATGACCCTTCGCCAACCATCACAGGCGCCTCGATTGTTTTCGACATTCCGTTGAATGACAGGCGAATGGGTGCCATTTATTGGCCTTCATTCGATTTTCGCATCGAAAGTCTGAAAAGTTTCGTCACTAAGAGAAGCTTCAAAAGACTCGAGGCGACCACCGCATGTTGATAGATACGTCGGCAAAAACGCACTTCTTCTGCAGCACTTGAGATAAACAGCAGGTGATAGCGAGGTGCGAGCGATGAACTTTCCCACTTGCCTGTGTTCTTCTAGAGCTCGGAGAATCTGACCATCTACCCATCTGTTCCAATATGCCTTTTCAAACCCCTTATGTGCATCCATAATCAAGTGCGTCACGCCATAGCCACGCATCCGGTCCAGTACCCAACGCCGTTAATGCCATCCTTCCAGTGGCGTGGCATGAAAATACCCTGAAACCAGCCAGAGAACGACGCAGCTCTTAAGCCGACCCTTCTCTCTTCTCCAGGACATGCGGATCCCCGCCTGTGGCTTCCAAGGCCTTCACAACATCGTCTCTAACTTCCGGCATTGCGTGTCCAATCTCCTGCGCAAGCACGTCACGGAAACTGGCATACGCATCCATCTTGCCCTTCATCAACTGGTTGCCCTTCCGCACCAACTCAACGAATTCGCGGGTATAGATATCGGGATTGCGGCCGTTATCCACATACTGGATGAGCTCGGGCGGGATGGAAGGGAGTGAGTTGGTGCGAGAGGCTGTGTTGTAGACTTTGAGGAGCTGGTTGTCGAACTGCTTGCTGAGAGGGCAGGCGCGTTAGCACCCTCTCGCCCGAGCTTCGCGAGTGGAGTTGGGGCAATAGCTTGGGATATGCAACGTACACGGCATTCTCGAGGACATCCTTCGAAGGCTTTCCAGCTTGGTCATAGCCATTTATCTGCACCATTATCTGGAACAGGTCCTGGATAACCTCCTTGATCTGTCCTGCGCAGCTTGATTAGCCACAGATCTGATCTGGATCCATCGTACTTACTTTCCACCACATCATGATCGGCTGGGCTGACGGGCGCCATGATGATCGTGATGATGTTGCGCCAGATGAAGAGGTTCGGTTCAGCCTCGCTCAGCCTTGAGGTGGAAAACGCGGTTGCAGCTTGCTAGTCCCTTATGAGCCATCACATGATCGTCATTTGTCCCAGCGAGCAAATCGACATTGACCCAGAGGCAGCGTGGGCGGGAAAATGCCATCAAATCATGCGTACTTGTAGTGCTACATCATGGGTCGAAAAAAGCTCCAAGTCTGGGTCTGAGTCACGTGTAATACTAGACATTTCTTCCCCCATTGAGCCTCTTTGGCTTTCAAAGAGCCACACTGTCTATCATTATGGATTTGACACGCTCACTGCGGACTGGAGGGCCCGTCAAGATCAAGAATCAACACTAAACGGGGGCCAGTATCAAATGGCTCCAGGCCGGGATAACTAACTACCCAACATGAGGCCAACCGTGTCGCGGTCTACACTTGCAGAGTCTGTTCCGATCGAAAGAATGTCTTCGCGGCATTGAAGAGAAGCCAACATCAATTTGGCAGAGCAAGACGGAAAAGGGGTAGCGAGTCGGCATGAGCGCATCTTCTTGTCTCTGCACCCTCAGCCTGTCGAGCATCAACACTCATCGCCATCAAACAACAGGAATCCGTGGCTCACCCGAATTCCACTCATCTTCTAGGCTGCTTCGTCCTCTTCAGTTCCACGTCGCCCAGGATCCTGAGGCTGCAAGTAGCACATCACCAAATAAGCCCCGAGACACCATGTCCTTCTCAGACTCCAACGTAACAACACCCTCGCAAATCTCAATCCACCCCCAATCCAGCTCTCCGGCAGCCTCCCACCACCTGATATACTTCATCACTGGGAATCCCGGACTGATTGGCTACTATGACACATTCCTGCACTCCCTTCACCTGCTCCTCGGGGCCTCAGACTCCCAGGTAGCTTACCACATCCACGGCCAATCCCTGGCCGGCTTCGTAGACATCCCCTCGGACACAAGGACCACACCCTACGGCCTCGAAGAACAGATTCGATTTTCCCTATTCACCCTCCAATCCCAGCGTATCCCCTGCGGCCCACAGGAAGGCCAGTACTACCAGAGCGTGATCCTTCTCGGGCAGTAAGTGCTCTCCCAGTTCTGATGTCCTCGTACTGGTTGTCCTCGGAGGCTCAAAACACAGCGCTATCCCCCAAAATACATCCGCCTCTCAAGCCAGCCCCGGTGCTTCCCAGAGAACCAGTACTGACTCCGGGCTCTTCCGCTAGTTCGGTCGGCTCGTACATCTTGCTCGAGATCATCAAGCGCCTTGGGAAGAACTCGCCCGTCAAGATCAAAGCTGGCATCTTGCTCTTCCCCACCATCACGCACATCGCCAAATCCCCGAGCGGAGTGAAGATCAGCACGTTGTTCCGGATCCCAAATCTCCCCAAGCGAGTAGGAACCGCGGCAAAGGCCCTGGTCTTGCTGACGCCGGGGAATGCATTGCGGTGGCTGGTTGGCCTCGTGGCGAGGATGCCGCGTGAAGCTGCTGAGGTTACGGCCTCATTCTTGAGGAGTCGGATGGGGGTTTGGCAGGCTTTGTTGGTCTGCGTCTGTCCTCGACGGCGCGCATGCTAATATCCGTCAGGCACATGGCCAAAGATGAGATGGACTTCATCACGGAAGACAGGTGGGATGACGCTGTCTGGGGCGTGGAGCACGAAAATCTAGACACAAAGTCCGAGAACCCAAGGTTGATTCTCTACTTTGGCCAAAACGTATGCTCGCCGAACATATGCCTGACACAGTTTACTGACAAGAGACAGGATCACTGGGTTGCAGACCACACTCGTGATGCGCTGATAGCTGCGCGGGGCCGAGAAGAGGGAGCGACAGAGAGCTCAAAGCCAGTCATGCTGATCGACGACCGTGGTATCCCTCATGGCTTCTGCATTCGTAACATCCCTCTGCCAGCTTCCCTTGAAGTCCAGCACTGACTCGGAACTCAGGTCACAGTGAAATAGTCGCCGAGAAGGTCGGTGTTTGGATAGATGAACTGATGGCAGAAACCCAGTGAAGGTAGCGCGAGATTGTGGCATACCTGTGCCGAATACGGGGCGCCAGCAGAACGTTTCAGCAGTATCTGTTAATTCACTAACACCTCCGCTGCCTAATCGCGTCTTCGCGGGGGAGTTGGTGGAGTGGGTAGGGGTGAAGGGGGCTGGATATGTACATTCTATGTACACTACAGCACAAGTGTCCATAGAAGCTCGGTTACTCGCAGCCGCGGAACACTGCGCTCCGCATCTCCAAACCAGACGAGACACGACAATACTAGCCAACTGCTATCAGNCCCCCCCTTTACCCCAAAACATAGAGCCTACAAACTCTCTCCAGCTGAACCTGCTCTACGAAATGATTTGATCTTCCAAAGCTTACATTTATCCCATGACTAGACGTAATATACTTAGAATTTCAAATACAAATATTCACACCCACGCGAATCAGCAAGCTCTCACACCACCCGCCCCGGAACCCCGCCCACCTCAGCAACGAAACTCGCATTTCAATATCCAAGTACCCTCCACAGCTCTACCCGCTTACACGTCAGCAATCCAATAACCCAACAACCCAACATTGTGAAATACCCCATGCTATATCCGTTATTTCCTGCTTGCTACCACCTACACGTGGACCATCCCTATACCGTGAATCCCTGTCCGCTCTTGCACAACGCTCGAGAGGGAAAAGGTAAAGAGAAGAGGTAGAGAAGAGGAAGAGGAAGAGATGAGATGAGATGAGATGAGAAGGAGAAGAAGAAGAAGAAGAAGAAGAAGAAGAAGAGGGGTGACGCGCACGGATATCTGTGCCGAGGAGCGTTGCGACTTGGCTGGCAGAGGCCTGTAGAGGCCCTGGCGTGACGACATCGAGTATCGAGGTATGTCTCCCAACGATGTGGATGGCTGGGACAGATTTGAAAATCACCTTGCTTTTCCCCGGTTGACAATTGGGTGGCATGGTGTCTTGACCAGTATCCAACAACCATCAACTGCTTGCACCGGGTAGTACTGGGATATTGATTCGCGTATCAGAACTACCCAGCTACATGAAAATGACAACACATTGGCACAGGTCTAGGAATCTATTGTTAAGTTTGTGGGTATCATTTGAAGTAAGTCTACTGCTTAACGCTAGGCTATGAAGAAATTTCTGACTGCTCAAGGCCACGCATGTCGTTCTGTCCTCAAGCGTCTTCATTGCCTTTTGCTCCAATTCCTAGCTAGCGTCATTACCTGGGCGAAGAGAGGCGATCGCCGATCAGATAGCAGGCGAAATCATCCTCGTGTCTGCGTGCGAGGAGTCCCCATTGGGTTAGACACCAGCGCTGCAACCAAAGCCTCCGGAAGGATTCAACTCGTAGCGGGGCCGTTGCGGCGGACGAATGGGAGCTCGATTAAGATGTACGATCGGTGGTTCTCGCACTGCAGCTTGGTTCACAGGAGCTTGGGGCAGAGCCTCACCAGACAAGCCTTGCTTCCGCTTGCGTTTCTGCTCAGCAATCAGCATCTCGACTTCTCTCATCTCGGATTCTGTCAACCGATCCTAAACAAGGTTTAGTATGTGTTCAAGAGCCGCCACAACAGCGTAGGCTTCTTAAATTTATAGAGGAATTGGAACTTACCTCGTCGTCTACCTCGAACGTATCGGTCTGGACAATCTTACGAATAACGCACGTAGGTGAGGCTAAGATCTTGTCAAGAACTTCTGGGTCCATTCCTTTGAACTCAGACAAATCCCTCTGTGGGACTTCCTTCGGCTGGTAGAGGAAATCGCCAAAATTCTTAGTCGCGCAAGCCAGAGGGCTCTTCTTGTCCACTACCCTTGATGCGAGCTGGGCCTTGAATATGGTTTTGTTGTGGATATTGTCCTCGAAGGTGCCTCCACACACAAAGCGATAGACAAATGTTGGCTTCTCCTGTCCAATACGATACGCGCGTCCCACGGCTTGTTCTTCCTGCGTTGGATTGAATTTGAAGTCGAATATAATGACGCGGTTGCTTGATTGTAGGTTCAATCCCAAGCCACCAGCCATCGTGGAAATCAGATATACATCGTCTTGACCCTTATTGAAGGCTTTGATTTCACCTTGGCGCTTCGACAATGGCGTGTTGCCATCGAGTCTCTTGAACACCCTTCAACGGTGAGTAAATTTCCAATGACCTAGAAGGATAGGGGTCGCGAACTTACCTGCCTTGTCTCTTGAAAAGCTGTTCGAGGAAATTGAGTGTCGGAATAGAGGATGAGAAAACCAAGGTCTTATCATTGGCTTTTTTCGCGGCGTCCAGAATTTGGCACAGTACTGATATTTTATGCGATAATGTGATAGAAAGTAGATCTTGTGTGTTGAAAAGCTCAGTAACATCTTGAATAAATGATTTTGAGAGTCTGGTTTTGGCCAGAGGAACGTTGACTATATCGTCCTCAACTGTTGTGTCGGCACCTGCGGAAATCCGTGCTTGAGCCTTGTCTGCCTCCGGATTGTGAATCTTGGAGTTGAAGCAGTAAGGATGGTTACATAGAAGGGAGAGTGTAGCTATCCAGCTCCATAGGGTTGTTGTCTTGACATCGCCATCCTTGGTAAGCTGATCGGATCTCGCTTTCAACGATTCGATATACATCGAGTAAGCCTTGTGCTGAATGTCCGTCAAGGGTAAGTATAATACGAATTCGACCTTCGGAGGAAGCTCATTCTTCAGGACTTGCATTCCTCGACGATGGACTTTGAGCTCAAGTTCAGAATTCAAAAGACCCAGCGTCTTCAGTGACTTTCGGCGTTCGGGTGCTGTCGATTCAAGGAAGAGTCCAGCTTCGATAGGCTTTTTGTACTTGCTGCGAAACTCTTCTGCCGAGCCGAGATAATTTTCGACTATGAAGTTGATCATTGAATAGTACTCCTCAACGTTGTTCGCCAGTGGAGAGCCTGTGAGAGCAATGCGGCTTTTAGTTCGGAAATTTGTCGCGGCTTTCGTAAGCTTGGACTTCGTGTTCTTCATTTTATGAGCCTCATCAGCAATGACGATATTTGGTGATTGCAGAAGCTGGTCTTGGACTCGCTTGTGTTCGGCTTGGCTGAGAGGGGCCAGTCGGATCTTGGTTGATTCGTTGTTGATAAGATTTCTGAAGGAATCATACGATATCAGAAGTACTCCTCCTTCTCTATCCCAGTCTGAGATGGTCTCCAGTCGCTCGTGCTTCTTAAGGCTAGAGTTTACTTTCCAGATGTTACCCAAAACGTCTTTTTGGGTCCATGTTAGAAACTCATCCATCCAATTGTCTATTAGCCCAGCGGGCGAGAGTACTAGAGCTCTAGTCTCTTTGAGACACTCTGGGATTTGGGACGAGATTGAAGGCTTCGGTGACGAAGCTGCTTCTGCAATAGCAACTAGCAAACAAATGGTCTGCATAGTTTTGCCGAGGCCCACTAAAATCGGGGTCAGTTTCAATCTGGGGACCCATGGAGCGAGTGAGAGCGAATGCATGTATACTTACTAGTATGGGCTAAGAGACAACCTTGCATCGAATCTTCGTCCCCAAGTGTCACGATTTGGTTCCACATGAAGCGAACACCATCCATTTGATGTGGCTTGATATGAGGTGACATTTCCTTGTTGACGTATATATACCCCTGGTCGGACTCAGCGGCATCATTGATGATATATTTTGCCTTGCCTTTGTCGAGCGCCCCGCCATACTTTTCAAGCTTGGCCTTGAGAACTTGGCGGCGCTCTTCCTGCTCTGCCAAACGTTGCTTGTTTCTCTCTCGAAGATCACGCGCCGATGCATCTTCGATTACTGCTTTCTTACGCTTAATATGCGGAGAACCGTCTTGAACCTCGTCAATTGTCAGAGAGCCGTGGTCTCTGATGCGGCGACGCTTCGTTGGTTCCTCATCGCTGTCATCGTCACTAGCAATAAGGCCGCGCTTGCTCGTAATGCTACCTCGAGCTTTACGCGAGCCTGTTCTGAGCTGCGCAGAGCGAGAGTCTCGAAGATAATCATGCATTCGGCATCCGAGATTATAGAATCTTGAGAACCACTTTTCCTCACTGAGCAAGGCCGCCTCCAAAGAAGAATTAGAAAGCGGCGCTTCGAATGGGATGTGCTTGCATTCGATGAACATCATGTATAGCTGCACAATAGTGGTGATTCGAGTGAAATAACTAGTATCTTCTCCGTCACCTATTAGATGTGTGTTAATGTTCTTCCTCACCAGCTCCCACAGGGTAGATATGGAAAAGCTGGAAAAAATCTCCAGTATAGAGCTCTGATCGCTCTCTGCCAGCTTGTAGAAAATCCTGATTAAAAGGCGTTCTCTGTCGCCTTGCTTTTCCCAGGCGGTGTAGGAGTATTCTGCGATAGCGGCTGGATTCTCATAAGGAGGTAAATTCTCAACCTCTGAGCTGCTTGACACCAGGTACGGAATAGGGTTACTGTATTTCACCTTGAACTTCGGAGACGGCTTCTCGGGTGTGTTCAGATCGATAACAGCTCTAACTTCCGGGGGCGAATCCACTGTCAAGTCAATGATTCCCGTAAGAGTTACAGAGTTATTAGTCCATGCTGCCGACTTTCGAGGTGTTCTGAACTTGCTGGTAGCCGAGACTGGGGGCTCGCTATCATCCGAACTTGACTCATGCAGAGCTACTGGTTCTTGATCTGCATGACCGCTTTTGATGGGTGTGGCAGCGGACTCTAGCGTAGCATGATTACTGTCTGACTGACCTTGATCTGATTGTTCATTCTCAGGTGTTGCGGTGGCGGAATTTATCGGGAGCGAAGGTACAGTGCTGTAAGAATTTTCCACGTCGTTAAAAGCCGCCGAATCGTCTTCAGAAACGGTATCAGAACCCAACGCCCGATCAAGTTCTTCCTCGGCATCATTAACAATGAACTCGCTCATTCCGTCACTTTCGTCGTCAATATATTTGTATTCTGCTACTCTAGCAGCGCTGCCAGTAGACTTTGTGGCCGTGCCCGATTTTGCCATGCCGACCTTTGACGGCTTTTTTGGACAGAGGTCTTTTCCCAGAACAGAGATCTTCCAAAGCTCATACTCACGATCTAGAACCGTGTACTCCATGACTTTATAACTGTTAGTTTTATGTTTCATGTTCTGGAATTTCTCTTGGGATCGCCGAGGTCTTAAGACATTGGAAGACGCAAGTTGGAAATTTAACACACCATATGCCTTTGCCAGGACTTCCTCATGTTTGAACCACGACAGAAGGTGGAATTCCTGACGCTGCTTTCTCAGTCGATCTTCAAGATGCTCTACTCTGGCTCGGCAAGCTGCAATGTCGTCTTCCTTGGTGTCGTGCTTGTGGGATTCCCGCCAAATACGCCAGGCCGTCTTCAAAAGCCTGGGGAGTTTGTTGTTCAAAAACTGTACAACGAGTTTCGCGATTGCTTCATCAATAGCAGCATCGACTTCTTCAGGAGTGATCGCAGTTCTGGTCTTCCTTGATTCCGATCGGATTTGGGGAAGAACTATACCTTGCTCTTGTTCATACTCTCTCCAGAAAGCCGGATCGTCGTACTCCTCGTCTGACTCTCCAAAGATTGGAAGGCTGACTTCGCCTTTAGAGTCTCCATACCTTGTTAAAAGCGAGTCGGGATCGAGCTCGGGTTTGTTGGAAATCATTTCAAACACAGTCTCTGCTCGGTAATCCGCTAGGTCCTTGCCCATCAATAGCTCCGGCCAATCTACAACCTTCTCACGCCGAGCGCGGACCTCTCCGTTTAGTGTGGAGTAGAATAAGGTGAAGGACGGGGTTTGGAGGAATCCCATGAGCCCGGGTCTTTCTCGGCCACCCTCGTGATAGGTACGGATCGCAGTGAAAACCTCTTCGTCACGCGTCAAGTCGGTAGCTAACAGGTCATCTCTAAATCGTGGCAAGATTGGCCGTGAGATCTTGGTCAGTCTGGTCAAGCTCTGGGAGACGAGTTGTCCTTTCTTGTCGATCTTCAAATTGACAGTAGATGGTCTAGAGCCCCGATTCAACTCGTGCTTGCTCAGAAAGAAATTTCTCATGAGTGTGTTGACATACATGGCACGACCTGGAGGAGGTTTGTAGCTTCCGACGTAGTTTGAACACTCGAGGTCGTTGCGAGTCAAGTCGCCAACATCGACATCTTGACCAAAGCTGACGCCTTGATAAAATATTTCGTCAACAGGTAGCTTACCCTTGCCGAGATAACCAGCCAAACGTCCTCGAATATGATGATCCCGACCCTTCTTGGTAGTGCGAGTATATGTAGCGACACCTCCCTTTGCTTGGGCACGACCTTCATGATTTGGTACAGCTGAAAGACAGCTGTCAAGATGAAACTGCTCTGCCTCGTTACTTGGATCCGTGACCGAGATGCCTTTTTCCTCGAATCGGCTGTGCTGATTTCCAAGCCCAACGTGAGCCATCATATTCTCATAGGCTGCTGCTTTCTGGCCTCTATATCCATCGATATCAGCAGTGACGAGATCAGGAACCAACTTCTTTGGTCCTTCATCAACTTGCTCCGTACGCTCTTCAGCATCAGACGCAAATCCCTCGGCAAGTTCGGCATCCAGCATAAGCTCGATTCCTGGTACAGCCTCGCCGAGCAGGTGAGCGACTGTATCAGCTTCCGTTGGAATGTGTCGACGTACATTAGTGCCATCGGAAAGTGTCTGCAGTGGCTCGGTCGTCAGCGCCGTGAGATCAAGTCTCTTCTTGACCTTAACAGGAGTGCCTTCAAGACTGCGATCCTCGCCTTGTAGACTCAAGACATCGACAGGCGCCCCTGCATCTACATCGTCGGCATCATGATCTGGAGCTAAGACCACCTCTTCGAAGTGAGGAGGAGGATCGTCATTTGATTTCGTATTATCTAGTTTGCGTCTCTTGGCAGCAGATGACTCGAAATCGGGCAACTCACGCCCGCTATTGGGATTCTCGGGAGGCATGTGTGTCGCAGGTCTGGCAACTCCAAAGTGCGCATCGACGAAAGCAGATTGAGATGGAGGGGTTATTGGTGGCGCAGGTGCATGCTGAGGAAAGCGTTGCACTAAAGAGCGCAGACTATTGCTCAGATTTGAGACCGCACTTCTCTGGTTCCAAGTAGTGCTTCTGTCTCGAAATTCAAACACTGCGCTGAGAACGAACATTCGTTCGTTCATGTTGCTGACTCCGAGATCATCCCTCACGGCCTGGTTGTCAACAACGTTCAGAAAGACCTTTCCCGTCACTGTCTGACTTCTTAGAGCTTGTTCCAACAAGACTGGGTTGGGTGAGATCAGATCAGGGGAAGGTGACCACGACCGATCGCTCGTGCAAAGCTCTTGGATCAGACGGTCGGTTGACCATTTCCATGGATCATCTGCGTTATTGGGCGCCATCCCAAGGGTCAAGTATGAGGTCAAAGATTATTTGAGCCGGTATTTTGGTCTACCTGGCGCTTGCCTCGATGTTTTTGAAGTCGTAGAGAGGCTTGCGCGACGATGTCGAGAGCCGGGCACTAGAGGTGATTGGGTGACATTGCTGTTTTGCAAGTATGTCGAAGGAAGAGAGAAACCCTGCGGAGGGATGAGTAGAGTAGAGTGACAGAAGAGAGAAGGTGAATTTTTTCATTCTTTCATCCATCCATCCTTTCAATGTTGACAGAGGTTGAGGCCCCCAGGAAACCTCTTTGACTAGGGCGGCAACGGCGTTGAGGTAACGAGGGTGAAGTTCAATTATTTAGGTGGAAAACGCGGGCACGTCTTCCGATAAGCCTTATCTTAGCGCCACGATTGCCGACTCTTGGGAGACATATCAGCCTTATTCGTCAACGTCGAGCCCCGATATGAACCTGAGGCTTAAACCCGAGGCCAAGTTCAACATCACAAGGCATCACCATGGCAGCGAGTAGAGCACTTGAACCGGCTTACCCGCCGAGCTTGACACCCGCAGAGTCTCAGCAGTTGGTGGTAAGTATCAAGGACTGGTCGATAGCTCATGGATTAGCCGTAAGGCCCCCGCCTACTGTTGTCACAGGTGAAGCAGATCCCCTCGGTCTTCTAGCCACAACTGTTCCCGTTACCCTGTTCCCCAGCCCGTTTCCTCAAGTGTGCTTTGAGCAGGCCAAGTCTGTCCAGACATGGTATAACGAGCTGTATGCTTCGATCGCACAAGACGAAGATTTTCTGCGAGATATTGTACAAGAGTGGGTATAGATCATGACAACCCGGGGTAGCTGGGATGCCGGAAGAATGCTGGTCGTGTGTGTGGCTGACATTCACGTAGGATAATCGACGTCGATGAGTTCATTGCTAAATTATGGCAAGTACACGTGAAGGTTAAGAAAGAAGGCTACGTTCAGGTATGAATGAATTGTACTTTTCCGGAAGAGCCTGTGAATTAACAAGATGCAGAGTCTCTCCCTGGGGCTGTTCCGGTCGGATTACATGGTGCATCAAAGGACAGCCGACTCTGCACCTACGATCAAACAAGTCGAGTTCAATACTATTGCCGCTTCTTTCGGTGGTCTATCTTCTCAGACGTCCAAGCTGCACAAGTAAGTCGGTTTGAAGCATAGGTCTCAGCCACATCTCCCCTGCCCACCTGACGTGCTACTGACGTGCCAAAGATATCTCGCACTTGGCGAGTACCCTCTGCTGGAAAACTCACTTCCAACTCGCGACCTGACACTCCCCGAGAACGAAAGCACCAGGTCTCTTGCACGGGGACTTCGTACCGCTTTTGATGCGTACACTGCATCCGAAACTACCCACCCGTGCTGCATAATTTTTGTAGTGCAAGATCCAGAGCGGAACATTTTCGACCAACGGCATCTAGAATATGAGTTACAGCAGAATAGCTCGCCGATCTCAGTCTTCCGTCTTCCATTCCAAGAAACACTTTCTCGGACATCTATCGCCGATACCCCAAAGCGGGAGCTCCTGTACCACCCACCAAGCAACCCATCAAGGATCTTTGAGGTTGCAGTCGTGTATTACCGTTCAGGATACGGGCCAGAAGATTACCGAGATGATTCAGCATGGAAATCACGTTTCCAGATCGAACGTTCGAATGCCATCAAGTGCCCAACAATTCTCACCCAACTTGCAGGCGCAAAGAAAGTGCAGCAGGTTCTAGCTACGCCGACGTCTGCTTCTGTCCCCTCGATTCTCAATCGCTTCATGAAAACCGATACGCTGTCTATCCGAGGCCTAGAAAACACGTTCACGAATATCTTCCCTCTGGACGATACGCCTGCCGGTCTCGAGGCCCGGAAGATGGCCGTCGACCCTGTAAAGTGCCGGGACTACGTCCTAAAGCCGCAGCGCGAGGGGGGAGGAAACAACATTTACAGATCAGCAATCCCACCGTTCCTGCACTCCCTGCCTGAATCCCATTGGAAGTCATTCATTCTGATGGAAATCATCACGCCGCCTCCAGTGCAGAACATCATCTTCCGTCACGGCGCTCTCGAGCAAGGTGGCGTCATTTGCGAGCTCGGGGTCTATGGAACCTGTCTCTGGGACCAGGTCTCCAAAGAAGTTATCCACAACGAGAATGCCGGGTATCTGCTGCGGACGAAGGGCGATAAGAGCGAAGAGGGCGGGGTCGCTGCGGGGTTCGGAAGCATGGATAGCTGCCGCTTGGTATGATGGTGACGGCGAGTGGGGCTCCGGGTGCGGCTCTGCGGTGAATCAGCCGAGCCCTTAGCTTTCACGAACTTCAAGAAGGAAAAGCGACCTTGGTGCCGGTCGAACATTCCGCTGTGCGACGCCCGCCGTGGGCATCGGTATACCGACGTGCAATAAGAGCTGCATGCTGCAGTCTCACCCAGACCATTTCAAGCGCAAAGCTGTACCTTTGGGTTTTCTTTCCTTCTTTCCTTCTTTCTTTCTTTCTTTCTTTCTTTCTTTCTTTCTTTCTCTCTTTCTCTCTTTCTTTCCTTCTTTTCTTCCTTCCTTTCTTCTTTCTTGGTAATATGAATATTTCCTACTTCTACAGCTCTGGTATTTGAATCGTTGGGATCTCCCAACTTGCCCCATGCCATCATCCATCTGCTCCCAGAAGCATGTCATGTCAACAAAGATAACAGCTGACATGAGGTGGATTACGCGGAACACGAGCCTGCCCATATTTTCGTGCTCAGCTCGCAAGCTGGGTTCTCTACGCTGCTTGCACGTGGCCAGTCTCCCTTTCCCGCCCACCATCTCGTCATCGCCAGAACGAGAACCTCCCCCGCCGCCCCCCACCTGCCTCGGCCGGCTGTTCCCCTTTTTCTTCTTCGCACATGCCACGATGCTCCGCAGACTCTGCGGCGCTCGTGGTAAGCTCGGCCGTGTCATGTGAGGATAGAGTGGGCCGACTAAACCACACTAGTCGTCGGATCCTTCTCGTCACATCAGAGTATCACGAGTAGCAAGTGGCAAGTGGCAAGTGGCAGAGTCGCTCCCGTCGTTCCTTCTAACCAGTCGAGACACCAATCTGCCCGACCCCAACCCAGGCGGTCTCTTCTACATCGACGCTGCGATACCTTTATCAGATACATGCCATCTTCTACTCTCTACAGACCCCTTCCATACCTACCATCTCTTACTACCTACACCAGTCCTATAGATTCACCATGAGCGCAATCCATCTCGACGTCGAGCAAGCTCCTTCTCACCGCGCCTCAAGCGGCTGCCATCTCGCAATCCACCGCCATTCCTCAGCCCGCTGTCAGCATCAGTACTACCACTACCACCACCACAACCACTTCACAAGACCCCTCGGTTTCGAGCCTGAGCGACCTCACCCCGCCAAGTTATAGTTACATCCGGTCTGAGACTCGGCGCAAATGGTTCACTGGCGTGTCGGCATTCGGCCCTCCAGCAGCCGATATGGCCGAAAAAGTGAATCCAAAGCTCTACGGCCGGGAGTATGCTGCTCAAGCGAGGCGTCTTGAGATTTCTCACAGTCTTGCTGAGGCCAAGGGGGAGGCGTCGTCAAGCGGTAGTGCCAGGCGGTCAAGGATCACCAGGTTGTCGGCTAAAGCCGCCGCCCTTGTTCTCGCCTAGCCTGTCGGTGATACACTGGCAGTTGTCCCGCCAAAGGACAGTAGCACGTCCTCCCCCGTCATCTCGTCTAGTGAAGGTGATCGCTCGCCTGTCGTGGCTACTGGTACTTCTACTTCTGCTCCTTCCACCCAGTCTTCCAAGGAAGGGAGTGGTGGTCGCTCGCCCGTCTCTGCCGATTTGACCCTCCCATCGTCCGTCTCAGATAGCCTCATCGCCAAGACGGATACGGAGGCCAATACCAAGACCAGGACGCTGCTCCCCTCGTCCGCACTTTCCGGCTCCCGGAAGCGGAAGGCGCCAACGGCCAAGAATCCGAGTCTCGTCGTTTCCAAGAAGGCGAAGACGAGAACCGAGGCTGAGGGTGAGGGGAAGGGTGATGGAAAGGCACGAGTCGGCCCAGGCCGGCCCACTATCCTCGGGTCCTCGAGTGCCGCGGGCGGGCCTGCTGGGGACAGGTCAGGACTAGGAAGCCTTGGAGACTTGGGTCTTTTCCGGATAGAGTTTCTCCAGATTCTCGGATATTTGGCTGGTATGAGGAGACCAGCGGTGCGGAATCCGGCGGTTGGGACCAACAAGGCTCCACTTGGCCTTGGAAAATCTCCGTGATCTCCCTCAGGTCGCTGTCGCCGCTGACCATGAACGAGGTCTTCACGATCACCTGTGAGTAGTACCCGGGGCTCGAGGAGGCCCCGGTCGGTTCTGAGCGGCCGACCTAGACTGCCTCGTGCGCCTGCGCAAGGGCCACCCTGCAGCTGGACGATAGGGTCGTCAAGGGATTCTTGGTGAAGATGCCACGAGCCATCGTGGTCTTATACGGAATCGCGAAGATGGACGACGAGGCGGACGAGAAGGCTATGCCAGGACCCGCGCACTGCCCAGCCTCGGAAGGCTAGTCGGAGACTCCTCTGGGGAAGCATGATTGGGTGAGAAAGAGGTGGGTTCGTGTCCTTGGGATTGGCTTTGTTGGGCAACAGACCATTCCTGATCCTGTGGTGGGCGATGGGCGGAATATCAGCCGACTATCTTTCTCTGAAAACCCTTGTGCTATCATGACGTGACGTGATTGTGAATATGACTGTAGTAGTGCCAGTAGTACAGTGGCTTTTGATTATTTACGGTGATGGGAATAGAGATAGCTGTCGGTGCTTAGTAGAGCCAGATATAAAAAGGCGTAAACGCGGCTCTCTTTTATCGCTGTTGTCGCTGTTATTATTGATGTTACTTTCCTTAGCGTTTCTCGCTTAGCGATGCGGGCGGGGGTTCGACTCCACTCAGGGGTTGATTGATCTAGCGAGGGTCGCTTACGAGTTTCGTCCAGAAGGACATGCCGTCCAGACCTTAGCTCCTGTCACTTACCTGGCCTAGGTCCCCAGACTACCAGTCGCTCACCTGTCTCCAAGGCAATTATCTGTCTATCTTTTAGGCAGATGTAATACTCTTTCTTAGTTATCAAAAAGAGTTAGAGAGGGAGAGAGAAGACAAAGGGACGTAGCTTTGTCGCGATATATACCTGCATATCCTTGAGTCCGCGCCAGCGATCTTGTAGAGTATGTTGAGAAGTATCCCTGTACAAGGCCTCCTGACTACCCTGGATGATCCTGCTCTCTCTTCCCCGTATAGGCTTTGACTCTTACTCCTGGTACTTAGACGTACATGTATATGTATATCTGATTCCCGCAACTGCGGAACCGCGGGAGTGCGGACCCTCCTTCATACTTGTGATTGACTGCTTGGGATGATGACATCGGCATCACAATCAGAATCTGGGGAGCACGATACGATGCCTGTGTGTGGAGAGGAGGGGGGGGAGTCATCCACGATGAAGGGTAGAAAGAAAGTAAGAAATAACGAAGGAAAGAGAGGGGTGAGGCGTGCGAGGCGGACGCGTGGGGTAGGGCGTGTGACGGTACGGTATAGGACAACACGACAGAGTATAGTATTGCACTTGATCCGCTCCTGACTCGGACATAAGGATAAGGATAACCGCTCCGGGCATGGAAGACACGGGGTTGAGAGGGGTTGAGGGGGAGGTGGGTAGGTGGTGCGATTGGGTATAGCGCGCGCGCGGGATGGAGAGAGAGGAAAGTAGAAAAGGGAGGTGGGAGAAAGGTTGCAAAGGAAGTAGAGCGATACGTAGATATCCTCCAGTCCAAAAGAGACACAGGTCTACAGACCCCTCTTGATAGCTTTCCAGGCGCGCTGGTCTACTACATCTCCACACGCCGTGGTCCGTCGCCTGCTTTTCTGCGGTGTAGAGAGAACGGGCTTGGTGCCTGATTCCGTGACGTGTGAGGCCTTGCATCCGAGGATGGTGTACCGCGCTCGCCAAGGCAAGGATGGTTTCGTGAGAGGGGTTGGAGGTGCTCGAGCTGTCCTCGCAGGCAGCTTGTTCTTTGGGATCGAGATTGTACGAATCCCCGTATCGTGTACTGGTGAGTTGAGTGGCAGGCATTCTGAAGCTAGGACTCCCTAGTATATTACAGCGCGTGTCGTCGATAATGTGTACAGATGTGGCACCAGCAGGCGGTATCAGAAGCCATTTCAGCAATGCTTTCTAGCAAAGCAGCCGGAACAGACGACTCGAGAGACGAACGGCGCGAGCCAAGGAGATTCATTGTGATTAATAAACACAGTGCCCTCCCTACTCCACCCATCTATTCATTCTCTACTTCTCACAGGGAAAATTGTCCCTACTATCTCTCATGTCAACCTTCCTAGTATCTTCAAGGTATCAAACGGCAAAATGAACAAAGTAGTCTGCATCAACCACGCAGGGAAAATTCAGGCAAGAGCAAACGGGTATCCATGCCGGCGAAATCTACTGTGCTGGTTTTCTCGGGGAGAGGACTTCGAATTTTGCTGTAGAACGTCAGATTGTGGACCCGGCGAGGAGGGTTGCGGGCATACTCTGGATAAGGTTCAGCGACTGCATCTCTTTTCCATCCTTGTCGCTGTATTTGCTGTAAGAGGCCTCGCCTTCCACATAAACCAGAGTCCTGCAGATATCAGTCAGTCCTGTTTCTTATCCCATGCAGCTATCGCCGCGATCCCCCATACACCTGGCCATCTCGGGCAGTGCCGTAGGAGTGATGGATTCAAAACGTACCCCTTGTCCAAGCTGGTGATGAACTCTCGCTGGGGCCCTTCGGGCAAGAAGCTCGCAACCTTGAACCAGTTTGTCTTCTGGCTCTCACCCCGTCCGCTGCTCGTGCCGACCGCGTACTTCAGGACCTCCTGACCGGTGCTGGTAGCTTGCAGCTCGGGGCTGTCTGCGAGCCTACCAACGATCGTCATCTTCGCGAACGAGGAGCGTGGGGAGCTGGTTGAGAAAGTCCGGGCGATGGGGGCGGAGGTGCGCAGAGCGCGGCGGAGCATGAAGGAGGACATTGTGAACGGGGTTAAGAAGCTCGAGATGACGATTGGTGAATGAGGGAGCATACGCGATGAGTTGATGAGGGTGCTGTGCGGTCGTGGTCGTAGGACGCGCAAAAGCTGGGGGGCTCGAAAGGCTGACGCGCTGGAGTTCTTTTTTGATAGGGGTACCGCTCCGACCGATATTGACCCGGCACGTGACTGTTGGTCGATCTCATTAGGTAGCTAGGTTGGAGGAAACTCTCTAATGGCTCTGAAGATATGCGGAGAAGATACAAGCGCTTCTACACTGGTGTTAGAAAGTCATAGAACAATTATTAGTGTGTTTTAGCATTAGTACCTTATCTCTTTTTGCGATCGAGTTCTCAACGGTGCAAGCGAAGTCTTCAAAATAGCATGAGTTGCCACTAACAGAGACATATTTGAACAGTAGGCCTTGTATGGTTGACGATGAGATCCGGGAAACTGTTGTCCAGCGAAAGGACTCGGAAAGGTAGCTCGCGGAGACTTTTCAATTTCCTTGCTCCATTTGTACGTGCGGAGGTGACCAGAAATCTTCCGTACTCCCTGTTGCCGTTGGCCATACTGTTCTCTGCTCTACACTCGCTTATTAGCAATTCTCGAGATGGATAGAATAAAAATGGTGGCTGCATGGCATGTTACGCATGCCCGCCGTTTTGTCCTTCCTCCAAGATACAGCCGACATGAAGTTTCAAATACCACTGAGTGCCGTATACGTTGTGCTGTTTCAGGGTCCAGGAAACCTCGTAGACTGCCGTATGTAGTGGAGCAGGCGAGAGGAAGCAAAGGAGTACCATAACACAGATGTAACGCGACAAACCACTGCCATTTTTGGGTTGGGAGCGTGCAGCAGATTTTCGAGATTTGAGAATGGCGATGCAGCGGGACCGAGGATCCATGAAGGGCAGCACGTTATGGGCATACGTGACGAAAGCGTGGTAAGGGTGGCAGTGTGGAGGTTAAGCTGACGGTCTAGTATATTCTTGTATGATTGCTATTGCTTTTCTGACTCGCCCTTACTATTGTCGCTTGAACTACCACCTAACATGAACGATATGCGATCATCGAAGCTCGATTGTGTATTTCGAAGAAGATTTAATTTTCATCCTTGAAGGTTCCCGAGCTGAGAAGTATAAGGAGAGACGGGGCAATACAGGGGGTTGGAGACACCGATTACAGAAGTAGTAAGTGCGATGTAATGCAACGGATATCGAGGGGAAAGCAGTCTATGAGCATAGGGAAACGTGGAGACCAGTCACAACTCTGGTGGAAGCATTGAATCCTCAATCGTTACATAGGGAATGGTAGACATTGGCGATGTGTTGCGCAGCAGTGGCAGCCTTAGGCTCTAAGGGTCTGCTTATGTAACTAGATCCTGGAGTGACCCACAAAGCCTCCCCCTCCTTAGGGAACTCGGTACACACTTATATATATTTTAACAGGCGTCTGTTCACCACTTGGGGATCCCCCTGATTTGACGGTTCGACACGATGGTAAACAGCAACTGGACTCCGAGACCGTGAACATTCGAACTATCAAGGGTATGAGAGTTGGTGAACCACACCCAAGTTCACGGCTTATGCCGCATTCTCGGACAGGCGATGAGTGAGACATTTTTTATCTGTGACACAAAGCCAGAAATATATTTGGCTGGTTGTCTTGTCTTGCTTTGGTTCGGAGCCGACGAAGAGTTTGAAGTGGATAGGTAGGTATTACCGGTGCGCGCTCACGGAAGAGCCAAACCTGACGCGACTTGATAAATCACCTTACTGAGCTTGATCAAGCAGCCTGGAAGACGCTGAATAACTCGATAATAAATGATGCCGCTGGACCAAGACACTCAGCGACTCGTTGTAACACTGGCACCAGCGCAGTTGGCAGTGGGAGCACGAATCTGCCGCGGAGCACGACATATGCCAGTGGATAATATGATGAGTGCGGACTTGACGTTGGTCCGCGATAGACCAAGCTGTGCGAAAAACCGAGTTAGCGCCCCCAGTCGACCGGAAGTGCTTGGGCTGATTCTCGGATTGCCATTATCATTACCCCTCTCTTTCATGGTACTGCGTCGAATCTACCCGTCTCCCACAACCTCAACAGGCTCTTCACGACGCGCTCAGCTGCCACAGTCTACGAGGAAGTCTGGCCAGACACCATCCTGCCCTGATCAGATGCAGTTGAGCATGCATATCAGCAGAAGGAAGTCTGCTAAGCAAATCAAACGTCGCAGAGCATGAAGACAGCGAGGCTTGAGACCTCGCCAGGATGTGGAAACGGTCACCCACAAATCATGCAAGCTCCGTGGCCCAATCTCCGAAATCAACGCGATGCAGCGACATCTAATTTGTTGATTTGATGCTCTGCGGAAACAAGTCCTCGACGAGTGCCAATTCTTGCTGAAGGAGACAGCACCCACAGCCCGGGCGGAAAAGGGGAACCCCGGGAGCAAATTTCTTCTTCTCTCGTCTTATTACCCATTACGAGCACTACAGCCGCCGGCCGATGGCTTTAGTAATTCGATTCGAGCGGCGCGCCGGCACTCAACGGCAATGCCATGCAACACTGCAATGCTAGGCACTGCTGTGACTCGACGGCCCCTCCAACGCCGGCCAGCGAGTAGTCCAATGGCCCCAGTTCTGCATTGCTGATGTCAGACAGCGGCAAACACAACATGTGGTGACCTCGGAGATACCCCTTACGACAGGGGCTCGTCGAGGTTGTCGAGCAGCTTGCTGATGTCGACGCTGATGCTGATGTCGTTGAGTTCTTGCATCAAATCTCCATTGGTTCTTCTAGATCTCAATGCCGTACAGCACGTTTTCTTGGGCCAGATCATCCGGATTAATCCCTCGTGCAACTTCATTCTAGCTGGCTATGGAGACAAAATACTATGGCTAAGGCACGTCAGGCTCAGGTTCAGGTTCGCATCTCTACATTGATTGCAATCAGTTGGTCCTCCTCGCGCTTCGTTCGGGCCGTGGTGATTCAGTGTCAAGCAAGCCTTCCTGTACTTTCCACTCTCGTCTGCAGATCTCTTCATCTGAAGCTCGGGCTCTCTTTATCTCGTGCGTTGCACTACTGTTCCTTATCTTTCTCATCCAGTTTTCATTCGCCAATCTCTGCAGCTACTGTATACGGCACGCCATGTGGTCTCACCTGTCTCGACCTACCAGAAAGTGTTCTTCGAAGGAATCAATAGAGTTGGGAAAGCCATTTCATGCGGTAAATATATATCGTTAATATTACTCAATATAGGGTCTTCTCGGGGTTTTCTAGCAAATATCTTTGGTCTTTTCTCCGTATTACTTTGTGCTTCACGCTTTTCCTTGGAAGTAACGCCAGCCGGTCTCCGCATCAATGCAGCTCTCCATGTTCAATGTAATCCTGCTGTTATCTTTGTTCTAGTCCAGAGGCTTCTTTACATAGTTCTTAACATTCACACTGAAGAAATAATCCTCGGTCATTACAATGCTTTACGCGATGCGATCAAACTTTCTTCTCCCCCTCTTAGTATATTTCAGCGTCGTCTTCGCAGTTGCGGATTATCGAGCTATTATCCAGAGGCAGGATGGACCTATAATTTCACAAACATTTGACTCGATAGTCAGTACAACTGCATCAGATGAAACTTCGCAGACAGCCGAGACCATTTCTAGAACGAACGAGGAAAACGCTCCTGCTGCGGATCGGCCCAAATCTACTTTGGCGACTCCAACTACCGCGAGTTCGACTTCTTCTACTTCAGCTATGTCTGGTGCAGAGTCTGCGACCGATACGATGTCGAATATCAATGGCGCTGCTTCCACACCATCAATTAATTTATCCACTTACAACTGTATGTTCAGAGTCACAACTCTGCTCGCTTTAAGACTGATTGAATGTAGCGACACTTACGCCCAGCAAATTGCCCATCACACCCAGGGTCACCCCTGCTCTTGGTATAGCCGGAGTCATTTTGATTCTGAGTGGAATAGTATACACATTCGTGGGACTGAAAAACAAGCTCCTGCACATCTCGCTATCGGCTGCATACTTATCAAGCTTGGCCGTCACGGTTTTGATAATTTATGTCATGAACCCGCCAATTAGTGATACCATCCAGGGAGCATATCTAGTGGCCATTGTTATAACTGGAATTATACTTGGTGGGGCATGCGCTATCTTCTCCGAGATGACTGAGGGGCTGGGCTGCCTTCTCGGAGGATATTGCGTCAGTATGTGGCTACTTGTCTTGAAACCAGGCGGGCTTCTTGCTACCACAAGTGGCAAGTCGATTTTCATTGCAGCTCTTACAGTCGCTGCATTTGCTTCCTCTTTGAGCCAATACACACGACCCTATGGACTTATCAGCGGTGTATCTTTCGCGGGAGCCACTGCTGTGGTGCTCGGCATTGATTGTTTCTCCCGGGCTGGGTTGAAGGAGTTCTGGGCGTACGTCTGGAATCTCAATGATAATTTGTTTCCTATTGGAGCCACGTCATATCCAGTCACAAGAGGGATGAAAGTGGAAATCGTAGCCATAATCATCCTCTTCTTAGCTGGTATGGTTTCGCAAACGAAGCTTTGGAAGGTCACCAAAGAGAGGCGAGAGGCACGAGCTCTGGGAATCCTACAGATCAAACGAACTATGGAGCAAGAGGAAGAGAGTGTTGGCAGGCGGATTGAGTATGCCACAGCTGAGGATCGGAAACACTGGGAGGCTACCTACTGTGACAGTGAGAGGGTCAAGTCATCCGAGCTAGCGAGCCGAGATTCTGGTGTTGGTGATATGGAGAGCAAGCAGGAACTTCGAAGTGACGTCCAGTCGGTTAGGCGATCTGATAACCACATTGAGACGGCCGAGCTACCCTCGCCTACCTCGAAGACTGGTCCTGGGCTTGTCATGTCAAGTAAAGGCCAAACTGGCTCCATTAAAATTCGCGTCGCACCAGACATGGAACCGTCACAAATACTACATGAAAACCGAATTCTAATAGAGCAATCTACAAATTCCGACAACTGCGATTCATCTCAAAACTCGGTACTATCGAGACCGGAAGAGGAGAAAATTTGGTTCATTGGTGCTGACGGACTTGAGAGACGGCCGTCACAGCGAGATTGTAAGCGGAATTCCCTGGGACTAGAAATAATACCCTTTCCTTTCAGGATTCCCAAGGATGGCATTGCAAGCAATCGTTCCTCGGTCGCAACATGTGCAGATGATGTCGAGGGAGTGGATAAGAGAAACTCGCAGAATCTTCCAGCGACATCGCAATCTATCAGAAAGTTGTCTGGGAGGTCGGCAAGGTCACACCGAAGTTCCCAAAACTCTATTTCTGAGGAAGGCGTCCGTACGGAAGATCTGGTCATCTCCCGGGCTATCGCAGACGACAGAGCCAGCTCACTTGGAGCAACAGTGGATGGACTGAGCGATATTGACGACCTGGAAAGCATCAAATCGTCTTTCGACAACGGACCAGATTCTACAGAAGTCGCTAGTCGAGATCTCAAATCACACACATTGGACCCAACTTCTGTACCTTCAACAGCAACCGACAAATTGAACATGAAATATGCTAATGTCCTTACGCCAACGATAGGGCAACTGTTAATTTCACATACAGGCCCAGACCCATCTGCATTTATAAATTACTCCAACGAAGCCGGCGAAGGAATGCCCCAGGTTGTCTCTGCTGTAGCAACGAAGCCGGCAAGCATCACCAAAGATCGATTGCCACCACAAGTTTCAAAGGTTGTAATGTTCTACCGGACGAACGAATGGGCGAAGCATCTTAGCAGCGCCTATGCCCCTGAGATTGAAGACTTGAATTTGAGTGAGCACCCCTATGAAAACGAGAAGATGAAGGAGATTGTTGCACCTGTAAACATCAAAGAACTCCAACAAACAGCAGAGACGGGCTCGCGTCCAGCCTCAATAGCAGCATCCCAGATGTCAAACTGTGGCCCTAATTTCTCAAGATCAAGCTCGTCTTTGTCCAACGAAACCCCCGCAGGGGTTGTGCGCCTAGACGCCTCCAGCACGTATCAGTCTCACGAAAACGATCTCTCTTGCATTTCGTCTCAGGCATCTCAATCACAACTATTACCTCGAAGACTCCGCCCATCATCTATTCCCCTCATTCCGCAACAGATAGTCGAATCTCCACTTGAGGATTCTCCATCCTTTTCGCCCACCATCCAATCAACTGGCAAACATCCTAGTCCTAACTTTTCCTTGGGGGCCTCCACACTCATGGGCAAACGAGATAGCATACTCCGAAGCAAACCATTCTATATCAGCAGTACCTCGTACCTTGCTTCGATCCCCAAACCTCCTCGGCCTTCATCTCACGCCGGCAGTAGCGCAGGTTCTGTCTGTAAATATCCCAACACAAACGCTATTATACTCGATGACGACAGTATGTCCCTTTCTGCCCGCCGACAGATGATCCGCCAATCATCTCTCAACAAACCCGAACGTATTTTTCAGCAGGCCCCCTTATCCTACGACTCCTATCAACCAAAACGCCAATCATCCGCTCCTCAACTCAACCTGCGACAGCGACAGCAGCAAATGGCCTCCTGGCGAGCCAGCATTCAACAAGATCTGCAGGCGCAGGCAGTACCTAAGACTGCTATTGAGCGGTCAAGAAGCGCACTCTGGCACGGGAGGCAGCAGGAGGAGCAGAAGAGGATGGTGGAAAGAAATAAGAGAGGCGAGAGAGATAGCAAGTTCGACGAGATGATGCGGAGGGGTGACATGCTCAACGCTCACCGAGAAGTGCTCAGGAAAATGCAGGCTAATGCTAACAAGCACGCATAAGCTGCAGCTTGTATTCTTTTGATAGCAGCGATACAAATTGTCGGTCTTTTTTTTAAATAAAAAAAACAATACACGTCCGAAAGGCAAAAGGGAACATGGTTTCATAAAATATGCGTGACAGAATCATGCAGGAATGAGGCCTTATTACAAACAGAATCAAAAGGCTGTGCCTGGGAGTGTGGGGGGTTCTTTGGAGAATATCGGGGAACTGGGACTCGAGGGCCTTGGGACGGACGGCTGTTCAGAGCAAGAGCACTTACTCGGCGTTTGTTTACAAAGCAGGTGATGTGCCTCGCCTAGGCAGAAACAGTAAAGAAGACGTTCTTCGTAAAACCTGCGTGTCTGGATCTCGAATCCTTGATGAACGCTATGCGCTTTATAGCTATTCCAGCATTTCGGTTTGAGATTCTACAGCATGCTGCAATCGCCTACCAGCTCGTGGAGACAGTGGACAGTAGCTGCTGTTTGGAAGGCTGAGGAGTGGGGTAGAGAGAGGAGCGGGATGATGGAATTGCAATGTGATCACGAGGTAGCGCGTGTAAATTGCAGCTGTTGGCACTTTTGAAGTTTTGATGAAATAGAGGTAGGTTGGACGTCTGGGCCTACCCAGGTACAAAGAAATTTTCTTCTTGGACACGATAAATGTTAGTGCAGTCCTAGTGACAAAGCCTACAAGATACGTTGATGATATATCACAAATCTAGACAGGCCAAAGTACGTACTTTAAGAAGCCTGCCCTTTCACAAAGGACTAGTAGCAGAGTTATTTACAAATAGCCGCCTCCCCTTCAAATAGTCTCTTCTGCCCTCCAAATATCGAACAGGATATCTCTCGAAGGCGTCGAACCATAGAATTCGGATCTCTGCGTACTACTCTGAATCATACACGAACCTATAGCGGTACGCAAAGTAATCCAAGAGATCATCGCAACAGATTGCATGACATCATACTAGAATTTAGAAGCCCTGCGTAACAATAGTATACCTTTCCAGGCTATCCCAGTGGGAAAAAAGGATATACATTTCCTATTGTTAAATATATTTTCCGGTAAATTTACTTGGCAAGATTCTCAAGAGTATGATCATATGCTTTTTCATAGTGCAGATGATAATTTTCTCCATTTGTTTGCCTTCACCAGGGCCCGGTCTTGTTTTTAAGCTTGTTTCAGATGTGGAGGTTCTGTTCACGATAGGAAAGATCGCTGGTGTTTGGACAATGAATTGCTTGGTTAGTATTGGGCGATGCTTTATTGATACCTCTCTAATTTTCCTACTTTTGTTCTTTGTTTCTCTAGAGCGAGTCTTGTGTCAGGTGTTGAGGATAAAAGAAAGTTGCGTGCGTTGTTTGTTGATGTCAGCAAAGAGCTTAACCAGCAACTTGTTGGAGCAGGAGTAGGAGCAGCAAAAACCGAGCGGCTGTCCGCTCTAGGAGGATCTCAGCTCCTACGAGCTAGCTCCATAGTAGCTTTGCACTAGGCTCTAATCAGCAGGTAACCTTCAGGACCAAAATTAAGTTGCTCTGCTAGTTCGAAGCTTGCTTTATATAGCGTGAGCTAAACTATATTTAAAAGACGTTAGTACTATACAGTGATAGGAGTAGTCACACTTGATGCCTCTATGATAGATTGTATCTTTCAATCCAAGTCGTAGTGCTGATCGTATAAGCTGAAAAATAGCAAGTTGTTATTAAACTTTGCGATCCAGCTGATTCGAAAATCACCTCATGGTACTTACGGGTTTACTTGTATTTAGGATGACGAACGGTTTTAGGCTTGAGGACGCAGGCTTTAATCACAGACTATAGCTAGCTTTAACAACCCCAGGTAGCGATGATGAAAATTCACGACTCAACACGTACTCGACGCAATAATAAGTTGCGATTTGGCACCTTGGAGAAACTCTGGATTCAGTTTGCCATACAGTGTTGATGAGACATTCTTGTAAAGTAGTGGGATGCTATTTGGAAGTTGAGTTTAAATGGGTCTGGTAAGAAAAGATATTTGAAGACGAGTTTTGCGCAACTAGAAGTTGATGCTGTAGAATAGCTAGCTAAATTTTACCTAAAAGAGCATGTCTTCAAGGTTGAGAGCTCTGTAAGGTTTAGCGTGATACAGCCGAGCACTTAAGCTACTGATTTGTGTGTTTCAATACTGGAGTCTCGATATTAGAACCTTGTTTTATCATTTCTAGAACAGCCTTGCGAAGTATAAAAGTGCTACGAGTCAGGCCAACTTCACGAAATACTGCTGGGATATTCTAATTTCGATACTCTATTTCTCGTCTATTTTGGACTCGGGCTATCATGCGCTTTTCCGAATCGGGATTTTTGAGTTGCCTAAATGCAACCCAGTTATATAGGTTTGAGCGTTACCGTACTTGGTATAGTAGCACACCCCCAAGTTCGATCATAGCCTCAGTTCGAGCCGGAAGGAACTAATTTTCCTGAATACTGACAACTGTCCTGTTCCTAAAAACTCTTGCCAAAGGTCTTTACAAGAGTTATTCACCCGCTCTTAGATATCTGGGAACAGTATTATAGATGTGCTTCGGGGATTTGAATGGCGTGATTCGTAGTATCTTGCGTAGAAATAGCAGAAGGATAGATCATAGACTGCGGTTGGCATGCCAAGAAATGCACCTTTTCTCGAATCAGCACTTATATTCTCCACATAGCTTTTTGTAGCGATGAGGTTCTCTGATAGTGAACTTGATAGTAAACTAGAAGAGGGCACGAAGAAGTATGAAGTGCAAACGACGATGTTGGGTGTCTTGATTCATAAGAGCTCTTTAACTACGAGCTACTTAAGGTAAGCGGGCTTCTTAGCGAAGCCGCTAAGTCATATAGCAAGTCATATGATATATTATATGTATGATGTATTATGTGATAGATCATATGACAAACATGTGACGGGCATACTTGCAATATACCCCTTTAGGGAGACCTTTAAAGGTACTCGCTAGCAATATATGTAATATTATAACTTTTGTTATAATTTACAGTTTTGTATGAAAAATCAACCTGCAGATATTGGAAATAGAGTAGAGTTCGCTAGCGCGCTCTATTCTAAAGTAGGAAATCCACCCCTTAGTAAGTCAAAAATCAACTCGCGGGCCTGGCCTAGGAGTAAAAAAAATCACTCCTTAATAGAAGTATAAAAAAAAAATCACCTTATAATAGAGGTATAAAAAAAATCACCCCTTAATTAAGGTGCAGAACCTTTATATTTAACAATTTGATAAAGGCGGTGTAGTTGGAGCTATTTAAGCTTTTAGTAAGTCTATTAGCGGTATTATCTTTAGTATTAGTATACTAGAGGTCCAAATGGCCTTTTTAAAGCTCTTACTGAATATAATAGAACTTGATATCGATATACTTTATTCTCTAATGATATTTGGGGTTTTTAATAAGATAAAGGGCTCTTTAGTTATTATAGATCATCTCGACTTTAGTAGTATCGTCGCTAGCATAGCCTATTTCCTTAAGTACTTAGCATATCTAAGAGGCCTTTTATGCGAATTTGCATATAGCGACGTACTCTGCCTCTATAGATAAGAGAGCGATGATAGTTTATCGCTTAGAGGAGGCAATAATTACCCTATTATTAAGGAAGAAGACGGCCTTAGAATAAGAGGCTCTACTTCCTCTATTACCTGCCTAGTCAGAATTGCAGTAGCTATGCAATTTCTAAAGCTCTAGGTTAGTTGTTTTACTTCTAAAGGTAGTATAATAGAATCGCGTTTCCTATAAGTATTATAAAACTCATTTTAAAGCTACTATATATTATAGCAAAGGGTTAGTAAGGAACTTGCTAAGAATAGAGCAATAGTATAGTATATCCTAATGCGTATAATGCGCAAGGTACTATAATAAACCGCAGATCTCCTAGTATAGCTTTACTTCCTATAGAGTGGCTTAGCCTTCAAATTTGACTATATAAACTTTATAGCTATTAGCAAAAGGCGTTAGTATGCTCTTATAATTAATTATATAAAAACGTTTAAAAACCTTATTAATATAAGTGTCTTAATAAAGTAAGATCGTTCTATTTTATTAATCTTTGATTATACGTACTCTTAAAAAGTAGTTAGCCGGTTTGCTACCTATAATTTCGAAAAGGTTGCGAAGATCTCTTTTAAACTTATTATATATATTACCCTTCTTTACTACTATAAAGAAGTCGTCGATATAAGTGATAATAAGAATCTAAGAGGCGCGGTTGATATATACGCAATTATTAGTATTAAGAGGTTGAAAATCGAGCTTTTATAGCTTGGACTGTAGCTTTTCTTACTATAGTTATAGAGATTACTTTAAGCTATATAAGGCCTTAAGAAGCTTAAGATAGTAGTCTTAAGATAAAAGAACAACCTTATCTTAAGTATATCTAAGAGGTAACTTGATATAAATATTAGAGTTAGCTTTTAAATTAAGGAAAGCTATTTCGATATCGAATTGATCTAGCTTGAAGTTGTATAGCGCTGCGAGTGCAATTGCGATCTTCTAAACTGCAGATTTGCATACTTTAGCAAAAGTCTGGTTATAATCTCGACCTTATTATTATATATAGCTTTATATAACAAATCTGACCTTCTATTAGAAGATTTCCCTATTTTAGTCTCTTTTTATTTTAAAGACAAGCCTTAATCCAAGTACTTTATTATCTTTAGAGAGTTCTAAGCGTTTTACTACTACTTATATATTCTTATAAGCGAGGGAATTATACTTAGAGTTGATCGCAGATCGCTATTTGTTAGTATCGGCGCAAGAGAGAGCTTATTCAACTATTTTCGGGTTATTTAGGTAAGGAGAGTCGAGTAAGGCTATATAGAAGGCGCTTAAATAGGCTTCCTTATTATTAGAGTTATCAGCTTTGAATCTAAGAGCAGTAGAGCGAGTAGCTCTCTTTTCAAAAGGCTAAGGGTAAGCCTTATTCTTTGAACTAGGAGGTCTTCCTCTCTTTCTTGAAGTTGGAGTTGAAAGCTCAGCTTCTCTTGAATTGACTCGCAGTCCTGGCCTAAGAGTGAAATCATTATTATCGTAAGAGTCAGAATTGACTCGCGGTCCTAGACCGGGAGTCAAATTACCCCTTAATTGCGGCTCTATAATTAGGCTATCTTTATTAAATCGAATATAAGATGATTAAATAATCTTTTCACCTATTTATAATAGTATATAGATCTAATAGATACTTCTGCTATCAAATCTAATAAGAGTACCTACCTTTGCTCTTAAAGCGAGTTTATTGCTCTAAGTTCTCTTTTCTTTCTCAATTAGCATATAGATGCGACAGCCTAGTACTCGAAGATGCTTAACTAAAGGAGTATAAGGCTTATTAGGCTCGATATTATCCCAAAAGACCTTATATAGAGTTTTACCGCTAAGAATATTAAAGGCAGTAAGATTAATAATATATATTATCAAAAGAAGGAGGTAAGGCTAGAGAAAGAAGGGGATATTTTAGTTAATTACAGCTATTCGCAACTTTTCTATTAGTATATAAATTGATTATTCCAATCTGCCGTCTTATTCTAGTATATATAGAGTAGATTCCTCTAAAATCATACTAAGGTTCTCTGCGAGTATTCGCATCTATATAAGAGAGTACTCCTTGCCTTTATCAATTCTCTAACGCTTGATTATACAATTATATTAAGTTTGTAAAAGGCTGATTATTTTCTTATTTGCCTTAAAGGCATTAGATTTGTTTATATAAGTCTATCCCTACTTAGCTATCGTAGCTATACAAGTAAAGATAGAAGCGTATTTATAACTGTTGAGATGGGTGATACAGCCATTACTCCGATGTATTATTATATGACCCTACTGCTTAATTAGTAGGATATTGATATGTATATAGCTATAAGGAAGAAAGGGGTAACCTTCCTTCTTTAACTCTTACTAATATATCGACTATCGACCTTTAGAAGTTTCCTATACCTACTGCGCCGACTTACTTAAGTATAATAGGTTATAAGCCTTAGATAAACCGATAATAGATTATTAACTTCCCTTAGAAAGCACTTGCGCTGCAACTATTAGTAGGAAGTTGAATAAGACTTATAGTAAGAGGCAAGCAATCGGCGAATAGGAGGTATGATTCCCTATTTAGCTAACCTATATTGCAAAAGGTGTGATTCCTTACTCTATAACCCCTTTGGTACTGCAAGAGGTGTGATTCCTTGCTTTACTATATTTCGTAGGAGGTGTGATTCCCTGCGTTATAGCTTAAAAAACCCTTTTCGATAAGAGGACTTCCTTCTTATTTAATACTTCTATAATACCTGCTATTTAATCATTTTAACTTTTCGATAGGAGGAGTGCCTTTAACTATTTAATTTATTTGATTTTAAACGCAATTCTATTCGAAACGGCAATAGCTTCTGATTCCGATCGAAATACTAAGCCTAAAGACCTCCAACTCTCTCGGAAGAACTAGTAATAATAGTTTAACGATTTAAAGCTTTACTTTAAGAGCAAAGGCATTGAAATAGCGATTTAAAAGACACTTGTTAAATACGCGAGAATAGCCCCTTATACTCCCTTTACTAATTTATCTACTTCTACTTTAATAGCTAATATAACTGCTAAGGATTTGCTAGATATATTAAATAAGCTTAGCTTAAGAGCTTTAGTAAATAATAACCGAGAATCTTAAAGGCAGATTTTAAATATGGAAAAGGAGAAGGAGTATAAGCTAGCCTTAGCTAAATGCAAGCTTAAGATTAATAAAGGTTTAAGCGATAAAGACCGAGATTTTATTCGAGTTTATAATAATACAAAGATAAGATAAGATATATTAAAGGTAAAATACTCTTAGACAACTGCCCTTAATACCTAGTATCTACTATAGTAGATTACTTCATTTTAATATAGAAAAGATAAAGATAATAAGGATATAGATATAAATATAGACTCTACTTAATCTATACTATATAAAGCAAGGAGAAGAGTAAGAGCCGCAGATCTTAGGATAGCTATAACTTTTAAGAAAACTCAGCTTTTTAATTTCCTACTTAATAGCCTCCCTTTTAAGTTCGCTATTGTAAAATAATCTCTTCTCATTTAACCTAACCTTAAGATTTATAAAAAGATCGACCTCCTTTGAACTATTAAGTAAGACCTCGAAGGACGCTCTAAGTCGGCAAATGCCGCGTTATAGGGCAATGACAAGCCTAAGAAGAGGAAGGAGCGTAGGACGAGCCCTTAAGCTTATCGGGGATGCTACTTCTATAATAGTGCTTATAATATTACTAATTATAAAGTTAAAAGGCAATTGATTAATATAGTTGCTAGCTTTAATATTAAGAAGCAATTGAAGTAGAAGTTAAGAAGCAAACTGCCCTTATCCTATTAAAGGCTGCAACTATTAAAGAAAGGCAAAGGAAAAGGCTATTTAGCTAAAACTTTAGCAAATACCTTTAATAATAATAGTAGGTCATTTGAACCTAAATCCACTTTTAATAATTTAGATAATAATTATAATAAAGATGCTTACATTTTAAAAGCCGATCTTTATAAGATCCTTGAATCCGACTAGTATAATAATACTAATTATATAATATATATAATTAATAAATCCTACCTATTTAAAGGCCCGCTTATTAAAATAAAAAGGCGCTCTATTAAGGTTAGTAGTAGAAGGTTATATATAGATTCGATAGGTATAGTAGAGATAAATATCGCTAGTATTTCTTTCCTTTTATAAAATGTTCTCCTTATGCCTAGCTTAAGTATTAATCTTTTATTTAATTATAAGATCTATATAGAGTTGAATTATATAAGAGT
>JAENRP010000090.1:99147-156177 GCA_024741835.1 Diplocarpon mali | reverse complement strand
TATATAACTAGTATTATTATATTAATTAGATTTAAAGATCTTATAAAGATCAGCTTTTAAAACGTAAGTATCTTTATTATAATTATTATTTAAATTATTAAAAGTAGATTTAGGTTTAAATAACCTACTATTATTATTAAAGGTATCTACTAAAGTTCTGGCTAAATAGCCTTTTCCTTTGCCTTTCCTTAGTAGTTGCGGCCTTCGGTAGGATAAGGGCAGTTTGCTTTTTAACTTCTGCTTTAATTACTTCTTAATATTAAAGCTAGCAACTATATCGATCAGTTGCCTTTTAACTTTATAATTAGTAATATTATAAGTACTATTATAGAAGTAGTATCTCCGATAAGCTTAAGGGCTTATCCTATGCTCCTTCCTCTTCTTAGGCTTATCTTTGCCCTATAATGCGGCATTTGCTAATTTAGAGTATCCTTTAAGGTCTTACTTAATAGTTCGAAGGAGGTCGATCTTCTTATAGATCTTAAGGTTGGGTTAGATAAGAAGAGATTATTTTACAATAGTGAACTTAAGAGGAAGGCTATTAAGTAGGAAACTAAAGAGCTGAGTTTCTTTAAAAGTTATAGCTATTTTAAGATTTGCGGCTCTTACTCTCCTCCTTACTTTATATAGTATAAATTAAGTAGAGTCTATATTTATATTTATATCCTTACTATCTTTATCTTTTCTATATTAAAATAAAGTGATTTGTTATAATAGATGCTAAGTGTTAAAGGCAGTTGTTTAAGAGTATTTTGCTTTTAAAGTATCCTATCTTATTATTATATTATTATAAATTCGAATAAAATCTCAGTCTTTATTGCTTAAACTTCTATTAATCTTAAGCTTGCATTTAGCTAAGGCCAGCCTATACTCCTTCTCCTTTTCCATATTTAAAATCTGCCTTTAGGATTCTCGGTTATTATTTACTAAAGCTCTTAAGCTAAGCTTATTTAATATATTTAATAAATCCTTAGCAGTTATATTAGCTATTAAAGTAGAAGTAGATGAATCGGTAGAGGGAGTATAAGGGGCTATTCTTATGTATTTAATAAGTGTCTTTTAAATCGCTATTTTAATGCCTTTACTCTTAAAGTAAAGCTTTAAATCATTGAACTATTATTGCTAGTTCTTTTGAGAGAGTTAGAGGTCTTTAGGTCTAGTATTTCGGTTGGAATTAGAAGCTATTACTATTTCAAATAGAATTGCATTTAAAATCAAATAAATTAAATAGTTAAGGGCACTCCTCCTATTGAAAAGTTGAAATGATTAAATAGCAGGTATTATAGAAGTATTAAATAGGGAGGAAGTCCTCTTATTAAAAAGGGTTTTTAGGCTATAATATAGGGAATCATACCTCTTATAAAATATAGTAAAGTAAGGAATTATACCTCTTATAGTACTAAAGGGTTATAAAGCAAGGAATCACACCTTTTATAATATAGGTTAGTTAAATAGGGAATCACACCTCCTATTCGCCGATTGCTCGCCTCTTACTATAAGTCTTATTTAACTTCCTACTAATAGTTGCGGCGCAAGTGCTTTCTAAAGGAAGTTAATAATCTATTATCGGTCTATCTAAGGCTTATAACCTATTAAGCTTAAGTAAGTTGGCGCAATAGGTATAGGAAACTTCTAAAGGTCGATAGTCGATATATTAATAAGAGTTAAAGAAGGAAAGTTACCCCTTTCTTCCCTATAGCTATATATGTATTAATATCCTACTAACTAAGCAGTAAGGTCATATGATAATACATCGGAGTGATGGCTGTATCACCTATCTCAACAGACTTACGCATTTTCTTTTAAGCGCATTCCATATTGCCTTTTGCTACTTTCTAAGCTGCGTACATCCTTTCTACTATAAGCCTAGCCTTTACTTAATTCAATTTCTCCTATAGGCTAGACGTTTTTAAAGAGATCCAGTCCCAACTTATTTAAGGCGTAACTCTATACTTAAGCTAATATAAGGTCATACTAATTGAAGCGTAAAGGAGAGTCGATTGCGCACAATCTATTAATAGAATCAGTTTACTCTAATTATCTTAATAGTAATTAACAAAAGGCCATAGCTTTAAATTAGTATACTTATTTATAATCTCCGTTTAGCCGTCAGTCTCCTTATAGTATATTATAAAGAGTTTAATCTTAATACTAATAATACAGCAGAACTCTTTCTAAAATAAGGAGACGAATTAGGGGCCTCAGTTAGAGGTAATTATCTCTAGAGTATAGCCGAATCGATATATCTATTAAATAAATAATCAGGCAGTTCCTTAAGCGTTGATATCTTTATAATAAAGGATCGTAATAGCGCTCTTATTAAGTCGGTTTATAAAAACCAAGATTCGATCAAAACTATGCTTATTAAGAGGGAAATCTTTAAAATCCATATATAAGTGCTGTATAAGATAGTTAGGAATAGGGAGAGGCTATAAGAGGCCTTATTATTTAGTTATCTTTAAATATAAGAATTAATAAGGTCTGCAGTTTATAATAAATCTTTTATAGTCCGAACCTATCCTAACCTAATAGTACTTAAGAGCAAGTAGCTAGTAGGTCTTTAAGCCACTAGGGTGCGCGCTTGAAGGTTGGTTATAAGCTTCTTAAATTAGATAAGTATATAAAGGAGTATTATAGCATACGCAAAGACGCTCCTTAAAGTAAATCAATCTGTCTTTTAAAGAGTAGTTCTTAAGAAGGTTAGCGCAAATCTCTTAAAAGGATTCGCAATTGTCTTAATAAAGCTTTTTAATTAAATTAAAGGAATCCTTAGGTCGATTTAGAGTCGAATCGAGAGTATTAGTTAATATTAAGGCAAGGGTACCTTTAGCAGATTCGGCGAGAAATTTTTCAGCTAATTCGGTATTGATTTAAGGGTCCAACTAGGCTAGGGAAATTAGAACTTAGGATCGGCTATCTAGCTTCGCTTATTTATAAACTAGCATATCCTACTCTTAGCGGCTAAGAATATTAGCCCTCTAATTGTCTTTACTAAGAGTATATATAATTCGAAAATTGAAGTCAGATAGGAATTCCATCTATTAGTATTATTTCGCAATTAGAACTTTAATAGTTATAAAGTACTTAAGGGAGCGGTAATTTAAGTAAATATTAACTTGCTCCTTAAGTAATATAAGCTCAGGTCTCTATTTATAATAGGATTCAATAATAGTAAAGAGTTCCTTATTATATATTTCCTAATTAAGTTTATAGCTAAAGAGTATATGCGAATAGAAGCCGATTAGGTACTATTGCTTATCGGAGTATTACTAAGAAAGTACTCTAGCAATAACGCTATTAGAGGCATCAGTTTCTAGCTTTATAAGCAAGTCGGGGTTAAAATGGTAAATCTACTAAATTGAAAGCAGCTGCTTGCAAAGCTCTTTAAAAGCGATTCAGTACTCTTCTATCCAATTCTAGGGCACTATCGGTCGGGTTAGAATAGAAAGGGGTTTAGCGATTAGTCTAAAGTTGCAAATAAATTATTAATAAAACCTGCAAAATCCTAAGTAAGACTTTACTCTAATAATAGTTTTTAAGTACTTCTAATTGCGTAATAGTTCGACCTTTTCAAGGTCTAGTTCAATCCTAGTTATTATTAGAATATATCTAAGATATTAAGTTTAAGTAATATAGAACTCGTACTTCTTAATATCTGCTTAAAGGCCAGCTTTTAAGAGTCGTTTCAGCACCCTTTTAATATAGCCTTAATACTCTTTAATATTCTTAAAGTAAATTAAAATATCATTTAAATACGCTATATAAAAATCATTTAAGTAATTTAAAAGAATATTATTTATATACTACTAGTAAGTACTAGGTCTATTATAAAGGCTAAATAAAAGAACCTTACATTTATAGGATCTATACCTTATTCGAAAGGTAGTATATTCCTTTAATTTAAGGTCTATTTGTATTCGATTGAAAGCGGCTCAAATATCCAGTTTTATTAAGATAGGTGATACAGCCATTACTCCGATGTATTATCATGTGACCCTACTGCTTAGTCAGTAGGATATTGATACGTATATAGCTATAAGGAAGAAAGGGGTAACCTTCCTTCCTTAACTCTTACTAATATATTAACTATCGACCTTTAGAAGTTTCCTATACCTATTATACCGATTCACTTAAGCTTAATAGGTTATAAGCCTTAAATAGACCGATAATAGATTATTAACTTCCTTTGGAAAGCACTTGTATTGTAACTATTAGTAGGAAGTTGAATAAGACTTATAGTAAAAGGCGAGCAATCGGCGAATAGGAGGTATGATTCCCTATTTAGCCAACTTATATTGCAAGAGGTGTGATTCCTTACTTTATAACCCTTTAGTACTGCAAAAGGTGTGATTCCTTACTTTACTATATTTTATAAGAGGTGTGATTCCTTGTGTTATAGCCTAAAAACCCTTTTTGATAAAAGGACTTCCTCCCTATTTAATACTTCTATAATACCTGCTATTTAATCATTTTAACTTTTCGATAAGAGGAGTGCCTTTAACTATTTAATTTATTTGATTTTAAACGCAATTCTATTTAAAATAGCAATGGCTTCCGATTCCAATTGAAACACTAGACCTAAAGACCTCTAACTCTTTTAAAAGAACTAGTAATAATAGTTTGATAATTTAAAGCTTTACTTTAAGAGCAAAGGTATTGAAATAGCAATTTAAAAGACACTTATTAAATACGCGAGAATAGCCCCTTATACTCCTTCTACTAATTTGTCTACTTCCACTTTAATAGTTAATATAACTGCTAAGGATTTGCTAGATATATTAAATAAGCTTAGCCTAGGAGCCTTAGTAGATAATAACTAAGAATCCTAAAGGCAGATTTTAAATATAGAAAAGGAGAAGGAGTATAAGCTAGCCTTAATTAAATATAAGCTTAAGATTAATAGAGGTTTAAGTGATAAAGATAGAGATTTTATTTGAATTTATAATAATATAAAGATAAAATAGGATACTTTAAAAGTAAAATACTTTTAAACAACTGCCCTTAATATTTAGTATCTACTATAGTAGATCACTTTATTTTAATATAGAAAAGATAAAGATAGTAAGGATATAGATATAAATATAGACTCTGCTTAATTTATATTATATAAAGTAAGGAAGAGAGTAAGAGCCGTAGATCCTAGGATAGCTATGACTTTTAAGGAAACTTAGCTTTTTAGTTTCCTACTTAATAGCCTCTCTCTTAAGTTTGCTATTATAAAACAATCTCTTCTTATTTAACCTAACCTTAAGATCTATAAGAAGATCAACCTCCTTTGAATTGTTAAGTAAGACCTTGAAGGACGCTCTAAGTTGGCAAATGCTGCGTTATAAGGTAACGATAAGCCTAAGAAGAGGAAGGAGCGTAGGATAAGCCCTTAAGCTTATCGGAGATGCTACTTCTATAATAGTACTTATAATATTACTAATTGTAAAGTTAAAAGGCAACTGATCAATATAATTGCTAGCTTTAATATTAAAAAGTAATCAAAGTAGAAGTTAAGAAGTAAACTGCCCTTATCCTACTAAAGGCTGCAACTATTAAGGAAAGGCAAAGGAAAAGGCTATTTAGCTAGAACTTTAGTAGATACCTCTAATAATAATAGTAGGTTATTTAAACCTAAATCCACTTTCGATAATTTAGATAATAATTATAATAAAGATGCTTACGTTTTAAAAGCCGATCTTTATAAGATCTTTGAATCCGATTGGTATAGTAATACTAGTTATATAATATATATGACTAATAAACCCTACCTATTTAAAGGCCTACTTATTAAAATAAAAAGGCGCTCTATTAAAGTTGGTAGTAGAAGGTTATATATAGACTTAATAGGTATAGTAGAGATGAATATTACTAGCGTTTCTTTCCTTTTATAAAATGTTCTTCTTATACTTAGCTTAGGCATCAATCTCTTATTTAGCTGCAAGATCTATATAGAGTTGAATTATATAGGAGTTTTTAATAATCAATTTATATAGTTTATAAATAATAATTATAAAGTGATCTTTAAGGTTAAAATCAAAGATGGACTTTATATTATTTTAAAGGTAATATTATAGAAATTGATTCTTAGGCCGGACCTATAAGTGGGCTCCTTTAAGGAAAGTACACTCTTTACTTTAATACAATTAAGTAAAAATAAGGAGAATAGATAGACTCTTAAGCTAGGATTATAAGTAAAATTCGTAAAAATAACTCTTAAGCTAGGATTATAGGTAGATTGTAAGGTATTTTTAAAAATGACTCCTAAGCTAGGATTATAAGTGAATTTAATAGAAATGACTCCTAAGCTAGGACTATAAGTAGATTCTGCAAATTTGCTAATAATGACTCTTAGGCTAGGATTGCAAGTGAAATTCGCAGAAATGACTCTTAGGCTAAGACTATAAGTGAAACTTGCGAATTTGTCAGAAATAACTCTTAAGCTAGGACTGCAAGTAGATCTTACTATTCCTAGGAAATCGACTCCTAAGCTAAGACTATAAGTAGATCTTGCAGTTTTATTAAAAACGACTCTTAAGCTAGGCTTGCAACTGGAAAACGGCAAAACCTCGAACTGCTATTACCAGTCCTTTCCAGCCGCCGACGATAAAGTATCGACTGACAACAGGCTACTAAAGCTATTCGCGCATCTAGGGCCAGAGAAATTAAAGGGCCTATATAAGGTCTCGACCTTAAAACGGAAGATCCAAGTACTAAAGGATCGCCTAATATGCCGAATTTATAAGCTAATAAAACTTCGAAATCGGACGCGAACTAAGCTTAGTCTATAAAAAGATTCGATACTAGTGCTAATATCTATTAATACTGCTGGACTATTTATAACCTTAATTAAAGGAAATAATTAGTTTTCTTAAATAGTAGATAATTCCACTTGGTAGATATGGACTATTTGCACTAGGACCAAATCTAAGCTTATAGAAAAGTTGGAAACTTGGAAAGTAATAGAGGAATACTAGACTTAGTTAAAGCTAATAGCTATTAAGTCTGATAATGCATTAGAGATTAGGGTAAAGCTTGATAAATAGGTAAAATAAGGAGTTTATTATAAACTAATTATAATATACAAAGGCTCCTATTAGAATAGCATTATTAAGCGAAGCATTTAGCAAGTAGAGACTAACTATTGCGCTCTATTGCAAGATGCTAACTTGCTATTAGAATTCTAAGACCTTGCGGTTAAGGCAGATATATACTTATAAAATAGAATAAGTAATAGACTAATAGTTAATAGCACTTAAATATTGCTATATAAGGCATATTTCAAATAGAAACTAAGCCTAGACTATATCTGCGTCTTTAGAAGCATCTACTACTCTTATATTAGCCTAAAGTCCTAGCCTGCGGGTATAAAGAGCAAAAAGCTAATAGACTAAGGTAAAGAGTATATATTTATTAAGTATATTAAATAGATAATAAAGCAATAGATAATATATGCGCTAGACTTAAGGTAAGTAATAATATCCTTAGTAGTTAAGTTCGATAAATCTTAAAATAGGGAGGAGCTATTTTTAAAGCTTTGCATACTTAGAAATTCGCAAAGTATACCACTTAATAGTAATACTATTAAGCCGAACTAATAACCCCTCTCTTTAAGCTTAGGTATATTAAGCGCACTTACTAATTGATAACCTGCTAGTCGCCTAAAGGCCGAATAGACTATTCTTATTATCTGCAAACTGCTTAAAGTATAGAATAACTTTAATATTATTATTCCTTTAGTAAAAGTACTTATAGTAAAGGATGTTTTTGAAATAGGTATAAGTAATAATAAGCCTCTACTACTAGAAAGCGGTTCCTTAGATAATAAGCCTATAGAACCTATAGCTAAACCTACGCCTTTAAAGAGGAATAGAGACTTAGAATCGGAAGATACTTTAGATAAACGTAAGTCTAAGCGTATCTAGGCTATAATAGCGTATAGGATTTACAAGCTCGAACTTTAATAGAGCTTTAATAAAGATAATACGTTCCTAGCCGCTAGGAGGATAATGAAAATCTCTCTTTTAAAAACGTACGATAAAGCTATTAACGATCCGGAGAATAGAGCAGTATAGAGTGAGGTAATTTAAAAGGAGATAAGCTCTCTTATTGCAAATGGTATATAGATAAAGGAACTGATGCCAAAGGATATGAACCTAGTATTAATAAAGTAGGTCTTTATAATTAAGATATATATAGATAGAACCCTAGAGTATTATAAGGTAAGGCTTATAGCTAAGGGCTTTTCCTAATAATATAGAGAAGACTACTTCGATACATTTGCGCTAATAGTTTGTATAAATACCTTTCGCATATTTATAGCAATAGTAGCCGCTAAGGACCTTAAATACAAATAGTATAATATTAAAAATGCATTTACTAAAGCAATTATAAAGGAATGGATTTTTCTCTCTTAACCTAATAGTATTCCTATATATATTAGCTACTCTCTTTATATACTCTATAGTATTTATAGGCTTAAATAATCAGCTTATAATTAGAACCTCTTATATAGCTTTGCTTTAGTAGAAATAGGATTCGTTTAAAGCTTAGCTGACCCTTATCTGTTTACCTATGCTAAGCGTAGAATCAAGTTGCTACTATATATTGATGATATTACTATAGCTGTAAAAATAACTACTTAATTGGATTGGTTCTTTATAACAATTCGGAAACGTTTTAATACTAAGGATCTAAGGGGAATTCATAAGATCCTTAGCATCTACGTCATAAGGAACTGCTCTATTTAAGAACTCTGGTTAGATTAAGAGTAGTATATTAAGAAGATCCTAGACCGAATAGGACTCTTTACTTATACTTCTAACTTTAAGTTAAAGTATACTCTAATCGAAGGAAAGTATAATAAGTTAGAGCCTACTAATGAAAATAAGTAAAGAGGAGATCTGAAGAAGTACTAATAGGATATTAGAGCGATTATATATACTATGGTATATATAAGACTAGATATCGCCTTTATTATTAGGCAACTTAGTTAAAACCTAAAGGATCCGACGATTTAATATAAGAATATAGTCAAGCGACTTAAAAAGTACCTTTAATTGATAATTATATAGAAGGTGAGATATAGACTAACGAAATATATAAGCGCAAAGCTTAAGGTATATACCGATTCCGATTAGGCAAATATAAAAGGTTAGAAAAGTATATTTAAAAGTATAGCAGTACTATATAGTAGACCTATATTATAAGGAAGTAGGAAGTAGAAATCAGTAGCTACTATAAGTACTAAGGCCGAATATATATCGATATTATCAAATTATAAGTAAGGATTATAAATTGCTTAAGTTCTAAAAGATATAGGTTTCGCTAAGTATATTAGATAAGATAGGAACTATATTAATCTTTAAGCAGATAATATAAGGGCGATTGCACTTGTAAAGAATCTATACTTATATAAGCGATCGAAATATATTGATATTACCTATTACTTTATCTACGACCTTATTATAAAGAATAAGTTATCGATTACCTATATCCTAACCGATCGAATAGTAGTAGATAAATTTATAAAGCTATTAAAGACAGTTGCAAAGTTCAAAGCGTTTAAAGATATGCTAAGGTTATAGAAGATAGTAGGAGCTTAGCAAGCTTAAGGACAACTCCTAGGCCTACCTTGCGAGTTAGGTTATATAGTCTTATAAAGGAAAGTTTTTAAATCAACTCCTAGGCCTAGACTGCAAGTTAAGTTATATAGTCTTATAAAGGAACGCTTTTAGGAAATTTGACTCCCGGTCCTACCTTACGAATAGGATTAGTGATTTTAATAGAAGTTGCTATTAATTGATTATTTTTAATTTTAAGAGATACCTAAGAGTTGGATTAGCGCAAAAGGATAGTTGTTATTTTCCTAATTATAAGTTAATTAGAGTAAGGTCTAAGTAAGGGTATTAAGATAGGTGATATAGCTATTACTCTAATGTATTATTATATAACCCTATTGCTTAATTAGTAAGATATTGATATATATATAGCTATAGGGAAGAAAGGGGTAACCTTCCTTCCTTAACTCTTACTAATATATCGACTATCGACCTCTAGAAGTTTCCTATACCTACTGCGCCGACTCACTTAAGCTTAATAAGTTTTATAAAAATCTTAGCTTTAGATACTCGCCTTAAAAGCTCGTCTATCCTTAGAATCGGGTAAGCGTCCTTCCGAGTTAGTGCATTTAGCTTCTAATAGTCTATATAAAATCGGAGGCTACCGTCGGCCTTCTTTATAAATAGTACTAGCGAAGCGAAGGGGCTAGTACTTGTCTTAATAAAGCCTTTATTTAAATTCTTAAGTAAGTACTCCTTTATAACCTTAAGCTCCTTAGTAGATTGACGGTAAAGGGGCAAATAGGCGTTAGGCAAAGGTCCTTCTAGCTATATCTTATAATTGTAGTACTAATAGGAAGGGAGGGTATCCGCATCCCTTTTTAAGAAGGCTTATCTTAAAGATCAGTACTATTTTAAGAGTCGATTATTAATTAGCTTTTCGATATTAGGATTCTTAGGCTTATATCTTTCCTTTAGAATCCTATCTACTTTATAAATACTAGTTTAAAAGAACTTAATCTCTTTACGCTTTATATTATAATAAAAGGCATTAGCGCTGATTTTGCAAATAGGAACTGCAGCTTTAGGGCATTTGCGAATAGGGTCAGATTATAGTCGATTCGTATTAGGCGGTTTTCCTAGATCTGGCTTAGTTAAAGGCAGGGGCGCTGGCTTAGGGATAGTAATAGGGATCTCGCGCCTAGCTAGGACTATTAAATTAATGCAAGATTGTCTTCTATTAATCTATCGAGCTTTATTTATAGCCATTTCTCATTCTCTATAATTAACGTCAGCTTAATAATCAGATCGGATCCAAAGTCCTTTAAAAGGGAGAAGACAGATGAGAATTTCCTTTACAAATTAAGGAGATAGGAGGTAATATAAAGGCTATATAAATCGGTTTTCCTTCGGATTAAGTTTAAGTCGGAATCGGCGCATCCATTTAACTCTAATAATAGCATTACGCTGGCCTAAGTCAAGAATAACCTAAGGGCAATTGTAAATACGCCTTTTATTAATTATTAAGTAAAAGCGCATATAGTATATAGCTTATATACAAATAGTATTCTAAAATCTATAGATAGGAATAGGGGCTAGAAGAGGAAGAATTTTAAAGCCAGTCGCTCTCGAAAGACGTATAGAAAGGGAACGATTTAAAAATAGGTAACTAAGGGCTTTAGTATCTACTAAAGCTAATAATAATACTCTAAGTCTATTTATACTAATAGTATAAGAGGTTAGGAATTACTTCCCTTTTATTAAAGAGTTAAGATCTAGCTTTAATAAGTTGCACTTTTATAAGCTTAAGTAGGAGTCTTTTCCTAAGCCTCTTCGTTTTCCTAATCTTCCTCTATTTCGATCCTATTCTTAATTAAGTCTAAAGTCGGATCAAATTCCTTTATATCTTTTAAGATATTAATTTTACTTATAAAAGGGCACTTAATCTTATAATAATCAGTTTTGCCATAGGTCTAATAGGTAGCTTACTTAAGGGGCAAAGTAAGAGAACTAGCCTTAGCTGGCATATCTTAGCAAAAAGGGGTAGTCGGCTTTAAGGCTAGTATCCTAGAAGCTTAAGTAGTACTTCTAGCGCTTAGACCGCAAGCGGTCTTATTAAAGAGCGAACCGAATATCTTCTAATATAATACTAAGGTCGCCTTACTTTTAATTAAAGGATTAAGAAGTTGATTACTTTAGCATTTAGTATCAAAGGCGTTTAATTAGTTAATTATAATAGTATAGTCCTTCCCTTAAGAGGCCTTAGCTAAAGCGCAAGTAGCTCTAAGCTAAAGGGTAATCTTATTCTATATAAAGAAGAACCACTTAGATCTTAAGACCTTTCCTTAGATCGCGGCAGATTAGAATTAGGCTTAAAACTAAAGGAAAGTTTCTTTAAAATGACCGGCTTCTCTTATATAAAGGTAATAAAAAGTAGATTGAAATAGGTCTACCTCTTAGCTAATTAAAAAGTAACTGCTTAACAGTTCTACCATTTCTTAATAGTTCTAAAAGGAGTTAGTCTCTAAAAGGTACTAAGGTTCGAAGTACATTCGGGTTTATCCTATAGTAGATCCTCAAATAAAGGCTTAGCGAGCTTGCTTATTTGGATATAAGTCGGCGTTAACTTGCAATTAGTCTCAAACTAAAGCTAACTACTACTTATATATTAAAGAGGTTCTATTATTAAAGGAGGTGATCTTTTCGATCAGCTGAATTTTTAGCTATTTTATATCTATATCGACTTCTAAAAGAGGCTAAGTCTCGCGAGGGTAGGTAGAATCTCGCTTAATAGTCTAATACACGCGCTAAGCCGTCTCTTAGCTTTAATAAGCTAGGGTCTTTAGGCTAAAGATAGCCTAAGCAATCCTACTAATCTCGCTTTACAATTATCGATTAGATTGATCTTAGCGTTGCAAGGATTCCTTTAAACCTAAGACTATTCCTTATAAGACGTTTAAGTTCGAAAAGTCTTATTTATCTCAATTAGCTTAGCTATAATATTATAGTCTCTTGCCCTTAGTAGTAGAGGAAGGTCCGGCCCTAGAGGCTAGAGTAGGGGTACTCCCTATAGAAGCTGGTTCCTTAAACGAGCCAGGCATATTTTATATCTACTGACTTCTAGCTAGTAGGGAATTCATTTTACCGATTTTAGTTTTAATAGGGATTCGGTTAAAAAAAGGTTCTATAGAAAAAGGATTCTAATAGCATAGTGCTCTCCTAACTTCTGCTTATAGCACTTCTACAAAAGGAGTAGTTAAGAAAATCCGGCTAATAAAAGCATTCCTCGATTATACTAGTTAATAAGCTATACTTAAGCTCCTAATTTGTCTAAAAGATCTTTAAGATCCTGACTTTATCGAAAGTCGAAATAACCGCGAATCGATTTTCAAAAGGGGTAGGATATTATTAAGAGCCGTCCTTAGCAAAGAAGAACTTCTTCATTTAATATAATAATATAGAACTGCTAAAGTGCGAGATTAAGTATAAGAGCAAAAAGTGGTACAAAAGGCGTATTCTATAGGTCTAATACAAAGGAAACGAAGAAGTTAAAGAGCCCTCCTTAAGGGAGAGCCCTTCTTCCTTATATATATAAGTAGCTTAAGGCTCTTTATCCGTTTATGTAATATTATGCAAGAATATCCTTTTGCACCTTTAAAGTCGATTCGAGAAAACCCTATGTCAAATCGAGATTGCAAAACCTTAAAACGCCATACTCCCAGGTAATTGCACTAAGTGGAGGTGCAGCCATTATAGGGTAGACTCGATTCTCTAGGCTTAAGTTGACTCAATTATTAATTCTATTATTACTTTAAAGTCTTCTTCTCTTGCATTAGTTCTCACTTCTTAGCGATTTCTCAGCTTTAAGGACCTTTCTTAAAGGATCTTCTATTAATACTCCTAGATTTAGTGACTAAGGTTTATTTGAACTATCTTATAGGTTTAAGCTAGCTAAGTCTAACCTCACTCGCAGGCTAGGCTCGCAAGTCAGTCTTAGCGTTTCTAAACTTAAGGGTAAAAATAAGGAATTGGTTTCTAAATCAAGATCTAATACTATACTAGCGTCTTAATTCGTCTCTTTTCCGAATTTTCTTATAATAATACCTTTATCAATTAGTGCATCAGGCTCTTAGATAGCATTTACTTTATTATACTATCCCTAAGACTTAAGTCTATAAAGAAGCAACTTAGTATTTATAACGTTTATCTAGGCCTTTATAAGGGCGTTAAAGAGCTTTTGATTATATTTTATAAAGTGGATTTTCAATTCGTCTTTATTAAAAAGAAACAACTCTTATACTTCAATTATAATTAATAGATCTATTTAAAAGCATTAATTAATAATAACTTTAAAAAGGCTACTACAGTTCTTAAGATAAAAAGCTACCTTAAAAAGTGCAGTAGTTCTACTTGCGTTAATCTATCGAGGTATTAGAAGTTGCTTTAAAGTAAAGACTAAAAAGATAAGATCGGAGATTCGAGTCTTATTTTCCAAGGTATTCTTATTACAGATAGCTATATAATTATTACAAAAGGCTATAAAACTACTAGTCCTATAAGAATTGTCCGAAAGCATTTTAAGAAGGTATCCTTATTTTATTATTACTATAATTAGATTGCTATTATTAGTAATAGGTTATAAGATCTCCTTTCGCTTTAATTTTATAGTTATTCGAGCTAATTGAGATTTTGAACCGAGTGCTTAAGAAGTCTATCGACTTATCTTCTTCGCAAATAGAATAAGTTTTATATTCAACTAAGAGCCGACCTACCTATTAAGGCTTTCAAAAGCTGGCCCTTATCCGATTAGTAGGATCTAATAATCTAAGACTTGCTTTTTAATAAAATTGACTCGCGGGCTAAGACCGTAAGTAAAAATCGGAATTTCTTTATTAATAGTACTTATATCTCTCTTTATCGAAACGACTTAATTATAAAGACTAAGGCTAATTAATTAAAGAGGTTCAAGGTAGGCTATAAGCTAATAGGTTCCTTTACTTCTCGCTATTATAGCTAAGAGGTAGAGTCTATAGTGCATTCGAAGGACTTATTAAGTAAGATTAAATATTATATTATAAAGAAAATAAGAAGGTATAGAGGTCGCGTTATCTATAGGGCAGAAGTGATAAAGATACATCTCTGCTTCTTATCTTATAATAGAAAGGAATATACTTATAAAAGTACTATTATTAATAGTAAAATTATCAGTTAAGAAGCGGTATCTAAAGGGTTTAGGCATTACAATTGACCCTTCTTCCTCTATTTCCTCTTACTATTTATTACTTAATAATATCGATAAGAAGGAATTGTTCTATTCAATCGGCTTTAATGCTTTTAAGGCTTTAGGATCAGCTTTGAATTTTATAGCACTTAAAGATGCCTTTATAGTTAATAGGTTAGATTTGCGTATCTTTAAAGAGACGAAGAATTGATTATTAAAGTGGATTAGAAAAAGATTAATATCTTTTACTATATAAAGAAGTTTAAGGTATTTAATAGTTTTATTAATATTAAAGCCTTTATAATTAAGACTATAGTAAACTAAAAGAGAGCGAATATAAAGGTTGCAAAGTCTTCTCCCTTTGATTCTTGCATTAAGAAGATACTATCGAAAGCGAGTTTTTATTGCAAAGGACACTTGAATATTATATCGTTCTTTAAGCTTAAGGTTAAGAATAACCGATTAAGGCATATTGCTATAATTACAAATATCCTAATCAATAGATTCCTTTTCGCATTCTCTTTCTTATAAGATAAAATAGTCTTATTTAGCATCTAAGAGACTAGCTTCTTAACTTCTGTAATTATTAAAGAATTGAATAATATCCGTAGGGGTAAACTTATCTAAGATAAGCTATTAAATCTATCTAATAGCTCTTTTAGTTATCTCTAAAGTAGTAGGAATAGGGTCTTCCCTTACATTATTGTTTTTAAAGCGATTACATATAAATATAAAGAAGTTAAGAACTAGCTCTTTTAAGTTATTAGGAAAGGAGTTTAAATAGGCGCGCAATCCTTTGGTTTTAAATTGCAAATTAGCTAAGGTAGCTACTAAACGATTTATCCTTCTTAAAGGTTAAGCTAAAATTGGTTATTTAATTAAAGGAAAGTCTCTTAAAGATTCTGAAAATTCTAAAGAGACTGCACTAAGCGTTTAAGCAGTTTGTTTAGCAGCGGTTTCTAGAATCATTTTAATAAGAGGTAGGTTAAGTCTAGTTTTAAAATTCTCATTTTTAACTCTTAGTCTAGGACTACGAGTTAAATTACATAGTTTAGCACTTATTATATCTTTAGGTTAAGAAGCGAATTTTAAGGTAGGCTTAACTATAAATAACCAATTCCCTTCTTTATTATTAAAGAAATCTTATCTAAACCCTATTATAAGAGTCTAGGTCTCTTTTAAAATAAGCAAACTATAAGTAAAAGCGCAGAGCCCTAGTATATTAATAATAGTACTATTAGGTAAGGTAATATCTATAGCTTAATTTGATCTTTTTATAGCCCTATTAGCTGCTATAAGTACTGCATTAGATAGGCCTATAAATCTGCAACTGTAAATTCGATTGCCTTAGAATTTTACTACTCCTTTTTAAATGATAAAGAAATTGAGAATTTGAATAGCTCTAGTAGTAGGAGTGTTTTCCTTAAGAATTTTTGATAATACTTGTCTTCTATTATTAGAATCAATATTTATTAAGAAGCGCAAACGAAATAGGAGTCCTCTTTTATTAATAGGTAAATTATCTAATTATCGGATAGATTCTTCTCTTTTATCTTAATCTATTTTAAAAGTATCGGCTAAGGTTATATATTAATCTGCGTCAGCTAAGAATTCCTCTTTAGAGATTCCCTTTAATCTTAATTCTTTAGTTAAGAAGTTATCAAATTAGAGAATTCTAAGGGCTACTTAGGTTAAAAGGTTATTAATAGCATTTGCATAAGCTAAAAGGAGTTTTTATTACTCTATATCTCCTAAGGCTGCGTAGGTTGATTTAAAGCTCTTTAACAATGCAATAGCTCTACTATCCTAAGAGAAGTTTATAACTAGTATTTATTTATCCCTTATTATAGTAGATAAAACCATTTATAAGTTCTTTAAAGGCATATTGCTTATAAAAGATAGGGAGTATAAATAAGAGAGTTTAATAGGATATAAGAATTAAAAGGGTATATAAGCTACAATAGGTTTACTATATATATATTAAGGAAATTGGACTTTTTATTTATTATTTAAGGAAAGTAATAGGAATACTATAATTAAAGGCTAATATTAAGAATGCAAAATAAGTTAAAGCAAATAAGAATTTAAAGTAATCTTAAAAGATCTATATCTTAAATAATAAAGGAGGCGACTTTGCTAAAAATATAAAAATAAGAATTAAAGGAAGGTAGGACAATTAATAGGCTAGGAAATCGTTTAGTATTTCTACCTACGTTTTTCGGATATTTTAAGAATAATGATTTAAGGTTGCGATTAATTAGGTATTTTAATATTCTTTACTTATAGGACCGGCTTATAGGTTAAGTTGGAAAAATCTTAGTCTTCGTCCGAGGGTTTAAAATTGCTTATATTGCCGTCGGTTCTTATAAAAAATTCGAAGGTTATATCAATTTCTAATTCGTCTTTTAAAGGGAATAAGGTCTAGTCGCATTAATAAAAGCACTTTAATCAGTTAGCTGCAAAGGTTCCTTTAATATCAATTCTATTAAATTCCTAAAGAGAATAGTATCCCTTTTCTTTCTACTTAGACTTAACCTTAAATAGACTAAGCTATTAATAGTTAAGTTTAGTATCTGCTAATATATTAATACTTCTTATAATATTATAGATTAAGACGAGATTATCTTTTTAAATAAGGTATATTTTAAGTACTTTAAAAGCAGCCTATACTTCCTTAGCTTTTTCCTAATATCGTTTCTTTTATAGAATGATTTTCTCTATATCTATATCTTAAAGCTTAAGTTATTAGCATCTTATTATAAGTAAATCGGAATAGGTCTGAATTTAACTATAGTCAAACAATCTCTAAATAGGCTATTAGGATTCAAAAGGGAGCTATGCCTCTTTATTATAGATAAGGAAAAATAGTATAACTCTAATCGGTTTATAGATTATCGTTTAATAAGCAAAGAGTATTCTATAAAAGTGTTTTATCTAATTCTTAAATCCTTTATAAGTAACTTTAGATAGCTTATTAAGAATATTATAATATCCTTGCTCTACTACTCTATTAGCTTTCGAGTTATACGCTAAGATTTAAACCTATTTAATACTATATTTTCGCGAAAAAGCTTTAACTACTCCTTTATTTTTAAAGCCTCTATTAATAATTAGTCTGCTAAAAAGTCTATAGCAATAGACTACGTCTTCCTAAAGGAACTTTACAATAGATTTAAAGTTAGTAGATCTTAAAGGTCGTCCTTTAAGCTATCTTAATAGGTCTTCCTTTGCTAAAATAAAATATATAATCCTATTTTCGGTTATTAGTACTTATATAATATTAAGACTGACTTTATAAAAAAGGCCTAATAGCTAGGTTAGGAATAGAGGATTCTTTTTACAATTAGGTTTTTATTTCTAATAGGGGACGCAACTCTTTATAAAGGCTTTATAGTCTTTAAAAGAACCTTTTTAAAAGAATTTCCTTAAGAGTTAGTAGTAGGTAGACTTAGCTCCTCTATAGCCAGTTTCCTTATAAATATCCTAAATAGCCTTAGCCTTTAGTTTTTCATTATCTAAGTAGAGTTATATAAAAAATAAGTTATTGCTCCTTTTAAATAATCGTCTTCCTTACATTAGATAAATTAGAGCTTTAGCTTTGAATTTCTAAAAATCCTTAGGAGCAATTGTCTTTAATCATTTAAGTATAATTAAAAATTTCGCGATTTCTTTAAAGTCATTTAAGTAGTTAGGTAATAAAATTCTCTTATTTAACTCGCAGGCTAAGACTACAAGTCAAGTCCCTTTAAGGCAATATATTAATAGATAATTAACTTCGTTCTCTACCTACTTATTAATATCTGTTTCATCTTCTTTAATCAAATCAAAGGAGTAAAGGCGAGTTCTTCTTAAAAGGCCATCTATAGTAGTATTTTTCATTCTTAGAATGTATTTGACTTTAAAGTCTATTAGTCTTATTTAAGCAATCCATTTTGTTAGTAAGGCTCTAAGTAGGTCGCTTATAGCTTTATTCAATTATTCTACTAGCACTTTAATATCTATTTTAAAGATAAAGTAAGTACTATAAAGGTTGCTTCTTATCTTTTTTATCGCTTTTAGTACGCCTTTGTATTCCTATTTAATAGCATTATACTTTATTTCTACTGGATTCTAAAGACCACTTTCAAAGTGAGCTAAATGTCTTTTCTATTAGCTATTAGCTTATTAAAGGATAGCACCTTATCTAATTAAGCTTATGTCAATTATTAGTATAATTGGCCCAGCGTCGGCTTTATAGTCTATTTTAATCAGATATAGCGCTTTAAGTAACGCTTGCTTCAGTTGTTTCATAGCCTCTATTTAAGGTTCTTCCTATTAAAACTCAGCCCCTTTCTAAAATAAGGAGTAAATAGGTGCTACCTTTTTAGCGAAATCCTTAATCCAAATGCGATAGTATACTATAACGCTAATAAATGCGTAAGCTTCCGCTATATTGTTATACCTCTTCTATTTATCGATTTTAAGTACTTTAGCCCTCTAAGGACTTCGGCTATTGGAATTAGTAATAAAACTAATAATTTCCATTAATAGAAGATAGTATTATAACTTCGGACCAACTATTGCTCTTGCCCTTTTGAATTGTATAAGCACTTAGTCTAGGTTCTAAATATATTTTATTATAAATCGTTATATATTAAAAAGAACTTCTTTATAGTTATAGAATGATCTTAATCCTTTTACTCCTATATCGTTTATATAAAGGAGCGCAATATTAGGTATATAATTTACTAGTATCTTATAGATTACTTAAACAAATTGAGCGATCGAATTTATAGCCTCTTAAGGTAATCTTATCATCTAAAGTAGCCTAAGAGGGGTTTGAATTACTATTATATCTTTCGATTTAATATTAAGAATAAATTGGTTATATTTAAAGAAGAAGTTAATAAGAGAGCTATAGGTTAATCCTGCGAATTCATTTAAGAACTTATCTATATTCAAAGGGATATTAGCATCCTTAATAGTTACTTGGTTCATTTCTACTACTACTATTATTAGTCTATAAGTTCCCTTCTCTTTCTTAATAACTAAGAACCATTTGTTCCTATAAGAGCTATTATAAAACTTAAGAATACCTTGCTTTAGCCTATCCTTTAATATTTCGATTACCTTTTTTTAAAGAGCTTTAAGGACTTTAAATGTTTTCTCTTACTAAGCTTTATAAGGTATTATCTTAATCTTAATATAAAGCGTAACTTCTTCTCGAATCTAGCCTAGTTCTATCTAGTCAAAAGCTAAGGCGTCCTTTCAATTTATTAAAGTTTTATAAAGTAGTTCGCGTTCTTACTCTATTAAGTCTTCTCTAATTTTCAATATATTGAAATGTTCTTTTATTAACTAATATCTAATGGATTTATTAGAAAATCTACCTATAATAAACTTATCGAATTTGCTACCCGGCTTTAGAGGTCGAAGCTTCTTATCTTATTCAAACTAATCATCTAATCCTTTAGGCTTTAAGCTATTAAAGATTCCCTAATCTACCGGTTGTACTTTATTAGCCTTACTTTTATATATAGTTCGAATATTAGCTAGTATTATACTTCTTTACTTCTTTCCTTTTTTATTAAATCCTATAAAATAGTCCGAATTTTCCTTTTTAAAAATAAATAAAAGATTTTCTAAGTCGTTAATTTAAAGTGCGTAAATAGAAATATTATTAATAATTTTATTATTTTTCACTCGCAGGTCTAGCCTATAAGTGGTTTTTAGATTTTTCAAAATGATTAGTAAATTATCGAAATTTATAAAATGAACTCTTTTCTCTACCTTATTTTTCTTTTTTCTTAATTATTAAGCTAATAAAATGCCGATTATACTATTTTTCAAAATTCCAGATTTAACTCTTAGTCTAAGACCGCGAGTCAAATCACTATTATTTAAAATTAGCAAACTTACCTTTCTTTTATTATAACTCCTCGCTAAGTGCCTTCCTTTATTAGCATTAAGCCTAGCCCTTATACTAGCTAATCGTTTCCTAAAACCTTATTCTAAAATTCGACTATATCTCTTACGATAACCATTTATCCTTCTAAAGATCGATCTATATTCTAAAGACTAGCTTTTATAAGACTATCTCTAAGATAATTAAATATTAGTTAAGATTTTAAAATAAAAGGCATTCTTAAAAGAATATCATTTGAAGAATTCTCTATTATTAAAAAGTTAGTATAATTAACGATTCCTCTAACTCTAACCTTTACGTTTTTCACCTATCTATTAAAATTGTATTTTAATCTAAAGATAGTCGAATAAATAAGGAGTCGATTGCTAACAATTATCAATTAAGCTATTTTCGCTACTTTTCTAATTATTATATTAACTTCTGAACTATAATCGATTAAAGCCTTTGCTTTAACCGATTCTTTTATAAAATAAATAATAATAAGGATTTTTATCGCAACTACTAAACAATTTCAATTGATATTTTAAAATATTAAAGCTATTATTATAATATTATAATACCTTTAGGTTCCTTTGTCTTTTACAATTTAAAAACATTTAATTAAGGCTAAGTGCTTCTTAGAGTTCTTTTATATTATAATTTCCATTTCCTTATTATTATTTAAATCTTTAAAAGCAATTAGGATATACTTTCTTAATACTTTATCAAAGCGTCTAATTAAACCAAATAGGTCTTTAAACATAAGGTTAATTTGCTAAGCTATAACATTCTCTATAGCTTTCTCTATTACAGTTAAATTGGCGTATTTATTAACGAATTTTTCCTATTTTAATACCTATCTCTTTCGCTTAAGGTCAAGGGTCTATATAATAACTTTGACTTCTTAATCTTTAAGCTTAAAGTCATCTTCGTCTATTATATCTCTATATTAAGATGGGTGATATAGCCATCACTCCGATGTATTATCATATGACCCTACTGCTTAATCAGTAGGATATTGATACGTATATAGCTATAGGGAAGAAAGGGGTAACCTTCCTTCCTTAACTCTTACTAATATATCAACTATCGACCTTTAGAAGTTTCTATTACCTATTGCGCCGACTCATTTAAGCTTAATAGGTTATAAGCCCTAGATAGACTGATAATAGATTATTAACTTCCCTTAGAAAGCACTTGCGCTATAACTATTAGTAGGAAGTTGAACGAGACTTGTAATAAGAGGCGAGCAATCGGCGAATAAGAGGTATGATTCCCTATTTAGCTAACCTATATTATAAGAGGTGTGATTCCTTGCTTTATAACCCTTTAGTACTGCAAGAGGTGTAATTCCTTGCTTTACTATATTTCGTAGGAGGTGTAATTCCTTACGTTATAGCCTAAAAACCTTTTCGATAAGAGGACTTCCTCCCTATTTAATACTTCTATAATACCTGCTATTTAATTATTTCAACTTTTCGATAGGAGGAGTGCCTTTAACTATTTAATTTATTTGATTTTAAATGTAATTCTATTTAAAATAGCAATAGCTTCCGATTCCGATCGAAACACTAGGCCTAAAGACCTCCAACTCTCTCGAAAGAACTGGCAATAATAGTTCGACGATTTAGAGCTTTACTTTAAGAGCAAAGGCATCGAAATAGCGATTCAAAAGACACTTATTAAATACGTAAGAATAGCCCCCTATACTCCCTTTACCGATTCGTCTACTTCTACTTTAATAGCTAATACAACTGCTAAGGATTTGCTAGATATATTAAATAAGCTTAGCCTAAGAGCCTTAATAAATAATAACTGAGAATCCCAAAGGCAGATTTTGAATATGGAAAAGGAGAAGGAGTATAGGCTGGCCTTAGCTAAATGTAAGCTTAAGATTAATAGAGGTTTAAGTAATAAAGACTAAGATTTTATTCGAATTTATAATAACGCAAAAATAAGATAAGATACTTTAAAGGTAAAATACTCTTAGATAACTGCCTTTAATACCTAGCATCTACTATAGTAAATCACTTTATTTTAATATAGAAAAGATAAAAATAGCAAGGATATAAATATGAATATAGACTCTGCCTAATCTATACTATATAAAGTAAGGAAGAGAGTAAGAGCTGCAGATCCTAGGATAGCTATGACTTTTAAGGAAACTCAGCTTTTTAGTTTCCTACTTAATAGCCTCCCTTTTAAGTTCGCTATTGCGAAATAATCTCTTCTCATTTAACCCAACCTTAAGATCTATAAGAAGATCGACCTCCTTTAAACTATTAAGCAAGACTTCGAAGGACGCTCTAAGTCGGCAAATGCCGCGTTATAAGGTAATAATAAGCCTAAGAAGAGGAAGGAGCGTAGGACAAGCCCTTAAGCTTATTAAAGATGCTACTTTTATAATAGTACTTATAATATTATTAATTGTAAAGTTAGAAGGCAATTAATCGATATAGTCGCTAGCTTTAATATTAAAAAGCAATCGAAGTAGAAGTTAAGAAGCAAACTGCCCTTATCCTATTAAAGGCCGCAACTACTAAGGAAAGGCAAAGGAAAAGGCTATTTAGCTAAAACTTTAGTAGATACCTTTAATAATAATAGTAGGTTATCTAAACCTAAATCCACTTCTAATAATTTAGATAATAATTATGATAAAGATACTTATATCTTAAAAGCTGATCTTTATAAGATCCTTGAATCCAACTGGTATAATAATACTAGTTGCATAATATATATAACTGATAAACCCTACCTATTTAAAGGCCTACTTATTAAAATAAAAAGGCGCTCTATTAAGTTTGGTAGTAGAAGGTTATATATAGACTCGATAGGTATAATAGAGATGAATATTACTAGTATTTCTTTCCTTTTATAAAATGTTCTCCTTATACCTAGCTTAAGTATTAATCTTTTATTTAACTATAAGATCTATATAGAGTTAAATTATATAAGAGTTTTTAATAATCAATTTATATAGTTTATAAATAATAATTATAAAGTGATCTTTAAGGCTAAAATTAAAGATAGACTTTATATTATCTTAAAGGTAATATTATAGAAATTGACTCTTAGGCCGGACTTATAAGTAGGTTCTTTTAAGGAAAGTGCACTCTTTACCTTAATATAATTAAGCGAGGATAGGGAGAATAGATGGACTTTTAAGCTAGGATCGTAAGTGAAATTCGTAAAAATGACTCTTAAGCTAAGACTATAAGTAGATTGCAAGGTGTCCTTAAAGATAACTCCTAAGCTAGAATCATAAGTGAATTTAGCAAAAATGACTCTTAAGCTAAGACTATAAATAGATTTTGCAAATTCGCTAATAATAACTCTTAGGCTAGGATTGCAAGTAAAATTCGCAGAAATAACTCTTAAGCTAAGACTGCGAGTAAAATTCGCGAATTCGTTAGAGACGACTCTTAAGCCGAGACCGCGAGTGGATCTTGCTATTTCTAGGAAATCGACTCTTAAGCTAAGACTGCAAGTAAATCTCGCAGTTTTACTAAAAATGACTCCTAAGCCAGGCTTGCAATTAGAAAACGGTAAAACCTCGAATTGCTATCACTAGTCCTTTCTAGCCGCTAATAATAAAGTATCGACTAACGATAGGCTACTAAAGCTATTAGAAGCTAAAAGCCTATTAAAGTATTAGCTAATATATAAAAGATTCGCGCATTTAAGATTAGAGAAATTAAAGGACTTATATAAGGTCTTGACTTTAAAACGGAAGATCTAAGTACTAAAGGATCGCTTAATATACTGAATTTGCAAGCTAATAAAACTTTAAAATCAAACGCAAATTAAGCTTAGTCTATAGAAAGATTCGATACTAGCGCTAATATCCATTAATACTACTAGACTATTTACAACCTTAATTAGAAGAAATAATTGGTTTTCTTAAATAATAGATAACTCTACTTAGCAGATATAGACTATTTGCGCTAGGACTAAATCTAAGCTTATAGAAAAGTTGGAAACTTAGAAAGTGATAAAGGAACGCTAGACCTAATTAAAGCTAATAGCTATTAAGTCTAATAACGCATTAGAGATTAAGGTAAAGCTTGATAAATAAGTAAAATAAGGAGTTTGTTATAAACTAACTATAATATATAAAGGTTCCTATTAGAATAGTATTATTAAGCGAAGCATTTAATAAGCAAAGACTGACTATTGCGCTCTATTGCGAGATACTGACTTGCTATTAGAATTCTAGGACCTTGCGGTTAAGGCAGACGTATACCTATAAAATAGAACAGGTAGTAGGCTAATAGTTAATAGCACTCGAATATCGCTATATAAGATATATTTTAAATAGAAATTAAGCTTAGACTATATCCGCGTCTTTAAAAGCGTCTGCTACTCCTATATTAGCCTAAAGTCCTAGCCTATAGGTATAAAGAGTAAGAAGCTAATAGACTAAGGTAAAGAGTATATATTTGTTAAGTATATTAAATAGATAATAAAGCAATAGATAATATATATACTAGATCTAAGGCAAGTAATCATATCTTTAATAGTTAAGTTCGACGAATTTTAAAATAGGAAGGAGCTATCCTTAAAGCTCTATATACCTAGAGATTCGCAAGGTATACCACTTGATAGTAATACTATTAAGCCAAACTAATAACCCCTTTCTCTTAGCTTAGGCATATTAAGCGCACCTGCTAATTAATAACTAGCTAGTTGTCTAAAGGCCGAATAGACTATTCCTATTATCCGCAAATTGCCTAAAGTATAGAATAACTTTAATATTATCATCCTTTTAGTTAAAGTACCTATAGTAAAGGGTGTTCTTAAAATAAGTATAAGTAATAATAAGCCTTTACTATTAGAAAGCGGTTCCTTAAATAATAAGCCTATAGAACCTATAGCCGAACCTACGTCCTTAAAGAGAAATAGAGACTTAGAACTAAAAGATACCTTAGACGAATGCGAGTCTAAGCGTATCTAAGCTATAATAGCGTATAGGATCTATAAGCTTGAACTTTAATAGAGCTTTAATAAAGATAATATATTCTTAGCCGCTGGGAGGATAATGAAAATCTCTCTTCTAAAGACGTATAACAAAGCTATTAATAACCTAGAGAATAGAGTAGTATAAAGTGAGGCAATCTAAGAGGAGATAAGCTCTCTTACTATAAATAGTATATAAATAAAGGAACTAATGCCAAAAGATATAAACCTAATATTAATAAAGTAGGTCTTTATAATTAAGATATATATAAATAGAACCTTAAAGCATTATAAGGCAAGGCTTATAGCTAAGGGCTTCTCCTAATAGTATAGAAAAGATTACTTTAATACATTCGCGCTAATAGTTCGCATAAATACCCTTTGCATATTTATAGCAATAGTAGCTGCTAAGGACCTTAAATGTAAATAGTACAATATTAAAAATGCATTTACTAAAGCGATTATAAAGGAACGGATTTTTCTCTCTTAACCTAATAGTGTTTTTATATGCGCTAGCTACTCTCTTTATATACTTTGCAGTATCTATAGGCTTAAATAATCAGCTTATAATTGGAACCTCTTATATAGCTCTACTTTAATAGAAATAGGATTCGTTTAAAGCCTAGCTAACCCTTGTCTTTTTACCTATACTAAGCGTAGAATTAAGTTGCTATTATATATTGATAATATTATTATAATTGCGAAAACAACTACTTAATTAGATTAGTTCTTTATAATAATTCAGAAACGTTTTAATACTAAGGATCTAGGGGGAATTTATAAGATCTTTAGCATCTGCGTTATAAGGAACCGCTCTACTTAAGAACTCTAGTTGGATTAAGAGTAGTATATTAAGAAGATCCTAGACCGAATAGGACTCTTCACTTATACTCCCAACTTTAAGCTAAAGCGTACTCTAATTAAAGGAAAGTATAATAAGTTAAAGCCTACTAATGAAAATAAGTAGAGAAGAGATCTGAAGAAGTACTAATAGGATATTAGAGCGATTATATATACTATAGTATATATAAGACCAGATATCGCCTTTATTATTAAATAACTTAGTCAGAACCTAAAGGATCCGACGATTTAATATAAGAATGCAGTTAAGCGACTTAAAAGGTACCTTCGATCGATAATCATATAGAAGGTAAGATATAGACTAATAAAACATATAAGCGTAAAGCTTAAGGTATATACCGATTCTGACTAGGCAAATATAAAAGGTTAGAAAAGTATATTTAAAAGCGTAGCAGTGCTATATAGCAGACCTATATTATAGGGAAGTAAGAAGCAGAAATCAGTAGCTATTGCAAGCACTAAGGCCGAATATATATCGATATTATCAAATTGCAAGTAAGGATTATAGATCGCCTAAGTTCTAAAAGATATAGGTTTCGTTAAGTATATTAGATAAGATAAGAACTATATTAATCTTTAAGTAGATAATATAAAGGCAATTGCACTTGCAAAGAATCTACACTTATATAAGCGATCGAAATATATTAATATTACCTACCACTTTATCTGCAACCTTATTATAAAGAATAAGTTATTAATTACCTATATCCTAACCGATCGAATAGTAGCAGATGGATTTATAAAGCTACTAAAGATAGTTGTAAAGTTCAAAGCATTTAAAAATATACTAAGGTTATAGAAGATAGTAGGGGCTTAGTAGGCTTAAGGACGACTCCTAGGCCCACCTTGCGAGTTAAGTCATATAGTCTTATAAAGGAAAGTTTTTAAATCGACTCCTAGGCCTAGACTATGAGTTAAGTCATATAGTCTTATAAAGGAATATCTTTTAGGAAATTTGACTCCTAGTCCTACCTTATAAGTAGGATTAGTGATTTTAATAGAGGTTGCTATTAATTAATTGTTTTTAATTTAGAGAGATACCTAGGAGTTAGATTAGCGCAAAAGGATAGTTATTATTTTCCCAACTATAGGTCAATTAGAGTAAGGTCTAAGTAGGGGTATTAAGATAGGTGATACAGCTATTACTCTAATATATTATCATATAACCCTACTGCTTAATTAGTAGGATATTAATACGTATATAGCTATAAGGAAGAAAGGGGTAACCTTCCTTCCTTAACTCTTACCAATATATCGACCATCGACCTTTAGAAGTTTCCGTTACCTACTGCGCCGACTCATTTAAGCTTAATACTCTAATCAATTCGTCTACTATATCGGCTTTATCCTTATCTATTATAATTCTAGATTATTGCATATCTTTTAGCATTTGGACTTTATATTAAGATTCCTAAGTTGCACGCATTAATTTCTAAACCTTAGCTAGTTTTATTAGTATTAAAGGAGTAGTAGATCTAAAAGGACGCTAAGTATTCTAAGGGTTTCTGGATATAGAAGTAGTATTAATATTAGCAAATACGTTATTATTAACCTATCTTAAAATAGAGATACCTTTGACTTTAATAGCAGTTTGGTTTAAAGTTTAGTTAGTAAGCACTCCCTTAAGTAGATTGCTAGCTAGACTTATATATATATAAGTTAGGACCTTAGAGTTGATTTCAATAATGCGCTTCCGTTCGGCCAAATCCTTATCCTACTTTATACCGCATATTATTATTCGAATAGTCTATAGCTATAAACGATTCTAGTATTTTTTAATAGGGATAGCATCTAGCCTAGGATCTCTAATATAAAGCATCCTATACTTATTAATATATATAACCTTAGTATTAATAAAACAAAGGAAAAGAGGGCAATTATTGCAGTACTTATATAAAGCGCAATTGGGTTCTTTGTTATTGCAAAAGTTATAAGTTAGTTGTCTTCTATTGCCGTTTCCTTAATATCCTATAGCATTAATATTAGCAAAGTACTAGTTAAGATCAATTCCTCCTTCTTTAGCCAGCTATTGCGTTCTTATATTAGCTGGTTATTCCGAATGATAAGAAGTAGGAGTCTAGTAATAGGAACTATTAAGTTGGCTTATAGTAGCTGAGTTTTATTTATTACTAAACTAAGGAATATGCTATTTTTCCTATAAGAGATTATTAATTCTAGTTTCTAAGCTTTAGATTCGGAGTTTTGCAAATTAGGTCTTAAGTTCCTTAATTCTAAGGTTGGATCTTACTTTTAAGTTAGGCCTGCAAATGAAAGGTATAACTACTAAGTTCTTCTTTGCCTCTTCTATAACTTCTAGAGCTTTCGAATGTTCTTAGACTAGGCTCTTAAGGTCTTTAATATAAAAGGGAATAAGGGCTTTTTCCTACTTTATAGTATTAATAGTTCTCTTACTAAGATCTGATTTTAAAGCAAAGGCTAAGAATTCCTCAAATAAGGCAAAGGTTATAGGATCTTGCTTATCGATCCTAAAATGCTTAATAATCTTATTTCAAAAGCCAATAGGTAATCCGAGTAAAAAAAGGCGGCCTCTTTCAACTTCGCTAAGTATTTTCTAGCTGATTAAGATATTTAATATATAAGTAAAAGTCCGATAGTAGTTTTTAAGTTCCTTAAGAGTTTAAGTAATTAAAACAAATTCCTTTAAGAAAGCTAAGGTATTGCGAATCTGCTATCTATTAAATTTGCGGAACTTAGATTTAAAGGCCTTAATAAGGAGTTCTTATGAACTATAAGTTTTCTATTTAGGAAGGGACTTAATAATATCTTTACTTATATAATTATAGTATTAAGAAAGTCGAGAAATCATATCCTTTTATATAATACTAAAATTGTAATAAGTTTCCTTATATTACTTAAGGAAATTAGTGATATTAGCGCTTATAAAGTAAGGAGCGCTAAGGGAACTAGGGAGGGGAAAGTGATTAGTAATAGCCCTAAATACGGCTATTATTATTTTATACTAACCGTTTGGGTTAATAGAATCTATAAGGGGCAAAGGGGAAGCTTTAATATTGCGAGATTGATTGCTAAGAGGAGTATTTTAAAATTCAAAAGGGCTTAAAGAACATTTAAAATCTAAGTTAATCTTAAAGTGACTAGGACGAGTTTAAAAAGATTTAAATAAAGGGTTAGTAAAAAGTTTAAAATTATTATTATTTTTAATATTTTCTAATATTAATATTGAAAAAGTAGGTAGTAGTCTTAAGTTGTTTAAGGACGTCTTTTTATCCTCTTACTTATAGGCTAGGCCTAGGAGTAGAATTCCGGATTCTGCTAAAAGTTTAATCTAAGTTTACTAAGAGATTTTAAATAGGTATTAAATAGCTAATAAGAGCGTTGCAACTAATTGCAATAAGATAAGGTTTACTTAATCTAAGACTAATTTCTAAGATAAGGTTTATATCTAAGACTCTTTTTAGCCTTTAGGCTAATTCCTATTAGTCCTTAGAATAAAGGGGTCTCTAGAGACGATTTTAAGGCAATTTTTAAAGTTCTATCTAGCTAAAGCGGCTGAATTATCAGATTCGGATTTCTAAGGATTCTAAGGAGATACTTCTAATTAGAGTTTGCGCTTAGTATTACTTAAGTACTCGAAACTACTACTATTAGAGATTGCTATTATAGGGTCTACTAAACTTTTTATACTAGGAAGCCGAAAATTCCGAAAATCTTAGAGTTAAGAAAGAAAATAGGGGTTTTTAAAGCAGAGCCGAAAAGGGAAAATCTAAGGTTATTAATAGTTGCTAAACGAAAATCGATAATTCTAAGTAATTAAGCGATTAAAGATAAGGATTTTAAAGTTAATTAAAATACTATAAGTATTTCAAAGACGTATTTCAAAGGCCGGTCTTTTATCTGCGAACTAAGAGATCGATAAGGTCGTATAAGGATGGAAATCTTAAGAAATCGGTCCCTGCGTAGGTCACTAATATAAAACTAAGGGGAGATAATATAAGAATAGGCCTAAGGGAAGACCTAAAAATAAGAGGAGGAAGTACTATAAGCGGGCTCTCTTAGATAAGATATTAGGAATAAGTCCTAAGTATAGGGTATATTTAGTACTATAGTAATACGCGCTATCTCTATATATAGAAGATGGCCCTTTTATCCTCCTACCGTCTTATATCGATCATATAATATATGTCACAAGACCTATCCATCTCAGGTCTCCATACTAGTAGTCTATATCTTTTATTCCCTTTATTATCTGCGAAACCTTAGAGAGTAATAATAGAAGCTAATTAGTAAGTTATAGTTTTCCTTCTGATTTTTGATAAGTACTCTTAACCTACCCCTTATCTTTATAAGAGCTAGCTCTATAGCGTATATTTTAGGAAATAGGTATAGGTGCCTCTCTTCTTATAATAATATGGCTTTTGCGTAGTTTAAAAGGCTTAAGGTCGTTCTTATAGAAGTTGTACCTTTTGATAATAGTGCTATTGATCTATTATAGTGTATAAGACTTCTTTATATCTTTTAAAAAGCTAACGATAATAAAAGGCCCTTTTTATAAAGCTCTTAGCTTCTTTCCTAATTCTTTATAGTTATATAGTATAACGAGGTCTCTTGGCGAGAACTAGTAGAATGATCTAACTCTTAGATCGTATTATTAAGTGTCGTGCAGAATGGGCGGAGTCTCCACTTATTCTGGAGACCCTCCACGTGACTCCTGCTGAGTCATAGACTCTCCCTTTTCTTTCCGAAGTCTCCTTACCATATATACACTAGATAATAATACAATCAATCATCTTCATCCACATCAGCGAGCCTCCTAAGCGACCCAATGAAGGCCCTCCAGCCGACCGCACCACATTAAGCTATCTTGTCTTTAGAAAAATCGGAGTCTTCTTAGGCTTATCTTTGTAGTTATATTCTCTAGACTATAAAGTCAATAATGCAATTCCTATGCTCTTCCTCTATAGGGTATATAGAAGTGCAATTTGCTTTTAATAAAGCAATTATACTCTATCTTAGTGCAATTGGAAAGATAGCTTTAAGAGTGCCTATAGGTTTATAGCTAAATATGATCTCAAATGGCGAATAGTGCAAATGGGCGATATACTATAATGGCTGCACCTCTACTTAGTGCAATTACCTGGGAGTATAGCGTTTTAAGGTTTTGCAATCTCGATTCGATATAGGGTTTTCTTAAATCGACTTTAAAGGTATAAAAGGATATTCTTATATAATATTATATAAATGGGCAATAGAGCTTCTAGCTGCTATATATATAAGGAAGAAGGGCTCTCCCTTAAGGAGGGTTCTCTAACTTCTTCGTTTCCTTTATATTAGACCTATAGAATACGCCTTTTGCACTACTTCTTACTCCTATACTTGATTTCGCACTTCAGCGGTTCTATATTATTATATTAAATAAAGAAGTTCTTCTCCGCCGGGGACGGCTTTTAATAATATCTTACCCCTTTTGAAAATCGATTCGCAGTTATTTTGACTTTTAATAGAGTTAGGATCCTAAAGATCTTTTAAACAAACTGGGAGCTTGAGTGTAGCTTATTAACTAGTATAATCAAAGAACGCTTTTATTAGCTGGATTTTCTTAACTACTCCTTTTGTAAAAGCGCTATAGGTAGAAGTTAGAAGAGTACTATGCTATTAGAATCCTTTTTCTATAAAACCCCTTTTTAACCGAATCCCTATTGAAACCAAAATCGGTAAAATGAATTCCCTACTAGCCGGAAGTTAGCAAATACAGAATATACTTAGTTCGTTTAAGGAACTAGCTTCTATAAGGAGTACCCCTACTCCAGCCCCTAGGGCTAGACCTTCCTCTGCTGCTAAGGGCAAAAGACTATAACAATATAGCTAAGCCAATTGAGATAAATAAGACTTTTCAAACCTAAACGTCTTATAAGGAATAGTCTTAGGTTTAGAAGAATCTATATAATGCTAAGACTAATCTAATTAATAATTGCAAAGCGAGATTAGCAGGATTGCTTAAGCTATCTTTAGCCTAGAGACCCTAGCTTATTAAAGCTAAGAGACGGCTTAGCGCGTATATTAGACTATTAAGCGAGATTCTACCTACCTTTGCGAGACTTAGCCTCCTTTAGAAGTCGATATAGATATAAAACGGCTAAAAATTCAGCTGATCGAAAAGATCACTCCCTTTAATAATAGAACCTCCTTAATATATAAATAGTAATTAGCTTCAGTCTAAGACTGATTGCAAGTTAACGCCGACCTATATCCGAATGAGCGAGCTCGCCGAGCCCTTATTTAAGGATCTACTATAAGATAAGCCCGAACGTACCTCGAACCCTAGTACCTTTCGAAGACTAATCCCTTTCGAAACTATTAAGAAATGGTAGAACTGCTAAGTAGTTACTTTTTAACTAGCTAAGAGGTAGACCTATTTCGATCTACTTTTTATCACCTTTATATAAGAGAAGCCGGTTATTCTAAAGAAACTTTCCCTTAATTTTAAGTCTGATTTTAATCTACTATAATCTAAGGAGAGGTCTTAAGATCTAAGTAGTTCTTCTTTATATAGAATAAGATTACCCCTTAGCTTAGAGCTGCTTACGCTCTAGCTAAGGCCTCCTAAGGGAAGGACTATACTATTATAGTTAACTAATTAAACGCCCTTAATGCTAAATGCTAAAGCAATCAACTTCTTAACCCTTTAATTAGAAGTAAAGCGATCTTAGTATTATACTAAAAGATATCTAATTCGCTCTTTAATAAGACCGCTTGCGGTCCGAGCGCTAGAAGTACCACTTGAGTTTCTAGAACACTAGCCTTAAAGCCGACTACCCCTTTTCGCTAAGATACGCCAGCTAAGGCTAGTTCTCCTACTTTACCCTTTAAGTAAGCCACCTGCTGGACTTATAGTAAAACTAGTCACTATAAGACTGAGTGCCCTTTTGCAAATAAGATCGATGCTTTAAAAGATATAAAGGAAGCTAATCCGACTTTGGACTTAATTAAGAATAGGGTTAAAATAGAAGAAGATTAGGAAAATAAAGAGGCTTAGGAAAAGACTACTACTTAGGCCTGCGAAAGTGCGACTTATTAAAGCTAGATCTTAACTCTTTAATAGGAGGGAAGCAATTCCTAACCTCTTATACTATTAGTATAAATAGACTTAGAGTATTATTATTAGCTTTAATAGATACTAGAGCCCTTAGTTACCTATTTTTAAATTATTTCCTTTTTATACGTCTTTTGAAAGCGACTGGCTCTCAAATTCTTCTTCTGCTAGCCCTTATTCCTATCTATAGATTTTAAAATACTATTTGCGCATAAGCTATATACTATATACGCTTTCACTTAACAATTGATAGAAGGCGTATTTACAACTACCCTTAGGTTATTCTTAACCTAGGCTAGCGCAATACTATTATTAGAGTCAAATGGATGCGCCGATTTCGATTGAAACTTAATCTAAAGGAAAACTAATTCGTATGGCCTTTGTATTACCCCTTATCTCCTCGATTCGCAAAGGAAATTCTCATTTGTCTTCTCCCTTCTAAAGGACTTCGGATCCGATTCGATTATTAAGCTAACGTCAATTGTAGAGAATAGGAAATAGCTATAGATAAAGCTTAATAGATTAATAGAAGATAGTCTTATATCAATTTAGTAGTCTTAGCTAGGCGCAAGATCCTTATTACTATTACTAGGCCCGCGCCCCTGCTTATAATTAAGCTAGATCTAGGAAAACAGTCTAATATAAATCGACTATAATCTAACCCTATTTGCAAATGCCCTAAAGCTGCAGTTCCTATTTGCGAAATTAGTACTAATGCCTTTTATTATAATATAAAGTATAAGGAGACGGAGTTCTTTTAAACTAGTATTTATAAAGTGAATAGGATTTTAAAGGAAAGATATAAGCCTAAGAATCCTAATATTGAAAAGCTGATTAACAATCGACTCTTAAAATAGTACCGATCTTTAAGATAAGCTTTCTTAAAAAGGGATATAGATACCCTCCCTCCCTATTAGTATTATAATTATAAGATATAGCTAAAAGGGCCCCTGCCTAACGCCTATTCGCCCTTCTATTATCAATCTACTAAGGAGCTTAAGGTTATAAAGGAGTACTTATTTAAGAATTTAAACAAAGGCTTTATCAAGATAAGTACTAGTCCCTTTGCTTCGCTAGTGCTATTTGTAAAGAAGGCTAACGGTAGCCTCTGATTTTGCATAGACTATTGGAAGCTAAACGCACTAACTCGGAAGGACGCTTACCCGATTCCGAGGATAGACGAGCTTTTAAGGCGAGTATCTAAAGCCAAGATCTTTATAAAACTGGATATTTGAGCCGCTTTCAATTAGATACAAATAGACCCCGAATCGGAGGAATATACCACCTTTCGAATAAGGTACAGATCCTATAAATACAAGGTTCTCCTATTCGGCCTTTATAATAGACCTAGTACTTATTAGCAGTATATGAATAACGTTCTTTTAGATTACTTAAATGATTTTTATATAGTATATTTAAACGATATTTTAATTTACTTAAAGAACGTTAAAGAGCACTAGGATTATATTAAAAAGGTGCTGAAACAACTCTTAAAGGCTGGCCTTTAAGCAGATATTAAGAAGTGCGAGTTCTATTGTCGTGCAGAATGGGCGGAGTCTCCACTTATTCTGGAGACCCTCCACGTGACTCCTGCTGAGTCATAGACTCTCCCTTTTCTTTCCGAAGTCTCCTTACCAGACATATACTAGATAATAATACAATCAATCATCTTCTCCCATATTAGCGAGCCTCCTAAGCGACCTAATGAAGGCCCTCCAGCCAACCGCACCATAGTTATAAGCCTTGTGAGCACTTTAACATGCTTTCTCTTCGCATGCAACCGGCTAGAGGGCCCTTCAAGCTCCTGACCGACTTTTCGAGTACTTATAACAACTTAAAGGACCTTCATTTTCAATCAACAAATCTCCATTTTCCGATCGAACCTCATTTGCAAACCTCATTTATATACCCAACCTTTTTCACCAGACTCCATTTAATATGTCTAACTCTTCAAGCATCTCCGAGCCTCGCCTCAACACTTCTGCCTCTTAAGTGAAGTGGTTTAGTAAATATATATTCTTCGCTAAGCTCTATAACATTACCATTTTTGCCGATCCGAGATTCCTATTCAAGTCAATCATAGAGACCGAGCCTCAAGCTCCTTCTATATAGGAGCTTAAGGAACTGGAAACGGCTAACCTCTGCGTAGCATACGCGAGGTTGTATGAAGAGTATGCGGCGACTCCATCCGAATAGATTTACGCCCGCTTTCCCCTAGGAGATCCGTCAAAGGCTCCTCCTCCATAGGCTTCTTATAAGGACATTAAGGATAAATATGAAATCCTAATAAAGGAGTACCACCTGCGTAAGGAAACTTGGAAGACCTAATGCAAACACTACGAGCTACTCCTAGAATAGGTCTCTAAGACCGTCGACGGAACGCTCCTAGCTTCCGCGATGGCTTAAGCATAAATCCAAGCTAAGAAGCTCTCCTCCTTAATACCTGATAGAGACACTCCTATAAGTGGAACTACTGCTAATAACCCGTATGCCAATTTGGTTAACTAGCAACTCTCACTCTAAGGCCTAGTATCTATCTTAAAGCGTGATATTGCGCCTTCTAATAAGGCTATTTAGTCTTAGACAAGGCTTCAATACCGCAACGTACTACGCTAAGGCAAAACTAGGAGAACCAATACTTAGCAGTAGATCCAGGAGTGGCAGGAGGCGTACCGCCTAGCAGAGCAATACAGTCTTCCTAAGATCAAAGGGAGACTGGGAGTTACTGACTTTTTAGACTCAGTTATAGTAAAGATTAATCTGAGTTGGGCGACTCGCCTAAAGGAGGAAATTATCACTAATAAGCAGATAGGAACCCTATGCAAGCACAACCCAATGCAGCTAAGCCGCGCCCTAGCGGGCATTGAATCCAATAGAGCGATCGATAATAAAGGGCTAGCAGTTTTTGCTACTCGAGAGTCTCTCTTAGATGCCGAAACCCCTTCGCAGGCTCCAGCGAGCAGCTCCCGAAATCGCTCTACAAGCTCTAGGAGGGAGATCAGGCCCAAGTGCCCTTGTAGAGGCTCTAAAAATCACTATTGGAAGCCCTAGGACTATCGGAAACTGTTATATACTATAGACAGGCGTAAGGAAAACATAAAGGTTCTCCCCTCGCAAGAGGAGGTCCTACGAATACGAAAGGCTTTAAACGCAGGAGACCAGTTCAAGGGTCTCTAAGCATGGCTTAAGGAGAATGATATTACAATAATAGCAATTGACAAATTCAAGGGAAAGGCTTCAGCCTCTAAGGAGGACGGTTCAGGCAGCAAAAGGGAGAACTCACCAGTCTTCATAGTAATAGATCCCTCTGCCTTCGACGCTTTTAAAGAATCGTTCAACGTCTACCACCTCTCTAAGCTGGAACGCCACCCGCTCTCCTTAAGTACGCTCCTTAACAATTGCGCGGCCACTCATATCGTTAATTCGAAGGATTTACTCATCGCAGGCACCTTTAAGCCTTCTAGCGACTCGCAGCAATATATTAAAGTAGGTACCTTAAGACTCCCAATCATTAGGAGAGGTGATAGATATATAGCGGACTCTCTTCTATAGCATAACAGCTCTCCTATAGGGATGACGCTTTGTAACATTACTATTATAGAGGAGTTTACTACTAATATTATCTTAGAGAGGCTCCTTGCGGACAAGGGTTTTTAGTACTCTAGGGTAGACCTCACTTTGTGCTCTAGGAGCATTAGAGATTCTGTAAAGCGAGCTCAGTTAGAGCGTCGCCATAATCTTGTTTTCTTTGAATACAAGCCTATCAACTATTTGGATCTCCTAAATATGCTTCAACGTGACTTCTCTGCCTTAATAGCGTTCCCTATAGCTGAGATAATGCTCTATAATAGGTTCCAGTCTAGCTATGTACCTACTAGGGTATAGGATGATAACGCGTACACTTGGCACCTTCGCGCTAGCCACCTAGGTGCAGAGGCTCTCCAAGCGCTAGTCAAGTGCGCTAAGGGAGTGAAGATCAGGAGAATACAGAGGCTGGAGTACCCTGCATACGCAGTAGCGTCTGCTAAGCAAGTTATTTCTCGCGCTACCTTTGAGAACCGATCTTCGAGGCCCTTCTTCAGGATCTCCTAGGATCTCTTTGACTTTCTAGACAACTCGTATAACAGTTGCTCATAGGTTCTTTTAATTAAGGACGAGTATAGCGGTATGCTCTAGACGTTCCCACTAAGATCGAAGGGCAGAGACGTAGTTATAAAGGTCCTCTAGGCCTTTGAAGCACAGGTGAAACGCCAATATAGGCTTTCCATTTGCAAGATCAGATAAGACAATAACACTTTAGTAATCTCCTTAAGGGAAGACTCTCTTATAGAGTACTAAAGATAGGTAAAAGAGGAGGGAATCGATTTAGAGCTTACTCCCGCCTATATACACCAACCTAATAGAGGCGCGGAGCGAGCAGGAAGGGAGTTGATTGAACGCTCTATTAAAATGAGGATCTACGCTAGGCTTCCAGCAAGCCTTTGGCCAGAGGTTATAGAGGCTGCTACGTACCTCTACAACATCTCCCCACTCGCTAGGAAGAAGATGATCTTACCGAGCGAGGCTCTCTATAATTGGTTTAAGTAGTATTTTCGATTTTACAAGCCGCTGCTTATTAAGCAAATGACAGCAAGCTTAAAGCCCGACTAGAGTCGCGTTTATACGTATAGCGCTTGCGCATACCCTTTAATTAAGGAGAGAGAGGCAGGAAGGGACCGCCGAACCTTTAAAATTGAACCACAAGGGCACTTAGGTTACTTAATTAAATATATTACCTCTAATGTTTATAGAATCTGGGTTCCTATGCTCCAGCGAGTAATAACGACTCGTAATGTCGAATTCGACAAGTCTCTCTTCTATAGTCCAGAAGCTGAGCGCGCAAACCCTATATCGCGCTAGGAACTTAAGACGACCCTCCAATTGATCGGAGAGGGAGAGGGAGCTTAGGACGCTGAGTTCGAAGGCATTTTCGAGGAATCGGAGCTTGTCGCAGGGCCGAACGCAATCGCCGCAGAAGAAGCCGCCGTATAAGAAGAGCCTGCATCGCAGACCGACGCTGCTCCACAGCCTCCAACTAATGATATAGAAGGCCTTAACTTAAATCCAAATTCTCTAAGAGACCCGCTTAGAAACTCGGGGGTGGAAGCAAGCGAATTGGAAGCCACTTCGCCAGTCTCTAAGAAGGCAAATGGCGACTAGAGCTTAAGGGTGATGATTCCCTACAGAGGCCCTACCGAAGAAGGAACCGTAGACGACTCTGAAGGAGTCTTTAAAGACGAGTTTTATAAGGCGATCGGCAGATCTTTAGCCGCTATTCTGCGCAGGAATGGAGATGGCTTAAGGGTTCTAAGACGGAGTCTTCGGTTATAAAGGCAGGCCCTAGTGAACTCTGGTAGAAGGCTAGAGGCACTGCTGCTAAGATCCGGGAGGAGCTCTAATAGTCTTATAAGAAGCGACCTAGTAAGAGGAGTAGGCCCTAATAATACAATACCTTAAGTTGTAATACCAGCTTAAAGACTATAGGCTTAGGAGATAGAGCTACCTAAACTCCTAGAGGAACCTCTAGTAATAATAAAAATAGAAGAGGAGACCTGTAGAGAAAAGCGCAAGGAGGAACTCCCTCTTCCTAGGCAAAAGAGGACAAGACGCTTAAGCGTTAAGCAATAGGAGACTTCAAAAGTGTACACTACCGCTCTAGAGCATATGCTCTCCTAAAGCAATATTGATTTACCCTACTCCCTACGTGCGCAGGAGTTTGTATCGACCTTCTAAGCGAACGAACAAATAAGGGAGGATAGGAAGGACTATTTAACGGTTTATACAGTTGTTAAAGCTGCAGTTGATAGTCGGGCAAAGGACAGAGCGCAGTCTCTCAACCGCCTATAGCACTAAGGCTCTCTGCTGAAGCCTCTGAAAGGATGGCTGGACTTAGAGAAGTACCCTTTTAGCGAACAATTTAAGGAAGGAGGGCGCTAGGAGATTAGGAATTTGGAATCTCGGAGTTGCTAGAGAATCGTATAGAGGGATTACTCAAAGCCCCCGCCGATACTATTGAAATGGGTTTTTACCTATAAGGTCAATAGCTCTAGCGAGCTTCTAAAGTGCCGATTACGGCTAGTTGTGAAAGGGGATCTCTAAGATGAAGCTTTAATTTTCTCAACCTACGTAGCTATACTTGCAGCGAGGTCTTTTAGGGTACTAATAGCGCTTGCCGCGTACTTTGATATGGAAGTAAAGTAGTTCGACGTCGTCAACGCATTTATCAACGCTCCTAGAGACCTAAGGAGTGCTCCAGTCACGTGCTTCCTACCAGATGGCTTCAAGCGCCCTAGTATAGTAGTAGAACTGGACCGCGCGCTCTACAGGCTGAAAGACTCTCTGGCGCTATGATATAGGAACTTTATAAGAACGCTTAAGGGCCTTCAACTCGAGCCACTAGGCGAGGAGCCTTGTATTTTCATAACAAAGGATCGCATAGTCTTTATAGCGTTTTATATCGACGATATTCAAGTGTTATATAAGGCCTCCAACCTAGATCGGGCGACTCGTCTGATTGAAGACCTAAAGAGGGCGTATAAGCTTACTATCATAGGAGATATCTCCTAGTTCCTTAGAGTAAGGATTATTCGAGATAGGAAGGCAAAGAGGATCTCCTTAGTTTATGATACCTATATTGAGAAGATCGCTCAAAAGTTCGGAGCTAATATAGGGAGAGTGCCTAGTACTCTACTGCCAAAGAAGGAGTTTGTCAAGAACTTAGGGCAAGCTTCCCTAGAAAAGGTAAAGGAGTACTAAGAGAAAATAGGCTCTATTCTCTATACGGCGATTATAATATGCCCAGATGTTGCGTTCGCAGCCTCCTAACTGTCTTTCTTCCTGACTAATCCAAGCTCTAAGTACCTCTCAGCCGCGGACTGGACGCTTCGATACCTATACGGTACGCGCTTCTTAGGAATTGCCTATAGCTTTAAGGCCAAGGAACACCAACTGGTCGCGTCTTTAGATGCTTCTTTCGGAGATGACCGAGAGACCTGCAGATCCTCTTAAGGATACATCTTCTTCCTATTTAAAGGACCGATTATTTAGAAAGCGAATCGCCAAGCGACTGTCACGCTCTCCTCTACTAAAGCAGAACTCTATAGCATGGTTTCTACTGCAAAGGAAATAATAGCTATAAAACGCCTCTTTAAGGAGATTCGCATAGACTCCCTCTTTAAATGGAATATATATTGCGACAACCAACAGACGATTCGGCTAATTGTCATAGAGAACGAGAAGATCAAGACGAGCCTCCGACATGTCGAAATCAGCAATATATGGATCCGCTAGGAGTACTAGAGAGGAAGCTTTTAGATAATCTACCTCCCTACTAAGGAGATGTACGCAGATAGGCTTACTAAGAACCTGGACCGTCAGAAGTTTGAAAGCTTCATTCGTTTATTAAACCTCTAGAGCTTCCAAACAATCGTTCAATAACTCGCACTCGCTAGCGAGTAGTCACTCATTACTAGGAGACTCGTACTTACAAGCTCCTACTCTCTTACAGTTACGTTCATTTGTTTTCTTTTGCAAAGCGCACCGCAGAAGCTTCTCCTTTTCTAAAAATATAAGAATAGGTAACGTTCCTAAGCTGCTATTGCAAGGCGCGACCCTTCCTCAGATCCTCTTAGCTAGGGCTAGGAGCTGCGAAGCCATAGCCATAAGCTCCGCACGGATCTCCTCCCGAGAGAGGCCTGGAGGCACTCCCTCGGCCAGAGGCCCGCTGGCAAACACACTAGCGACGGCGGGGGCGAAGGCAGGGGGTGCGGCGGGGGCGGCGGCAAAGGCGGGAGCGGCGACGGCAGGGGCCGGGGAGACGAAGGGAGATACAAAGGGGTCGGCGGCGGCGGCGGCAGGGACAGGAGTGGCGGCGGCGGCGAGCGGGGGAAACGGGCCGGCGGCGAACGCGAACAGGATGCCAGGAGCGGGGGAGGCAGCAGCACCACCACTCGCGGGAGTGGCGGGCCCTCCCGGCACCGGGGTCCGATCGCTCCTATCTTTTAAAAATCAGCCTGGAACTCAACGAGACTCGACAAGACGTACTATGGAAGCTCCGAAGCGCACCCTTCACTGCATTTAGCAGTGGCGCCACCTCCTCCTTAGAGGCACCGCGGGCGCGGGCCGACACGACAGCCTCCCAGGAGGCGAGGAGAGGTCCGCTGGCCTACTGGCAGCCGTTGCTTAGCACCGCATAATAAACGCAACGCGCACTAAAGGTGCTATTAAAGCACCGACAATCGAGATTGCCAGTGCTCTCGCGTGCGATGCAACGCACGCACGCGTTATCGCGCTCTATCATAGGCTCAGGCACACAGCGCGCAGCGGGGGCAGGGCTCTTAGGTGGCGGCAGCGGCGGCGGGGGCGGCGGTAGCAGTAGGGACGGCGGCGGCGGCTCGTTACCCAGCAGGCGCTAGGAGGACCAGGACAGGGTTCCAGCTCCCGCAGGAGCGCCAACGACCTAGCGCAAAGTCAGTATAACGTAGGGTACAGGGACTCCAAGGGTCTTACTTTGCGGGGGCGGCCGGGGCCACGACAAGCAGGAGTTCCTTCTATATTCAAAATTATTAGTATAAAGACGATATTTTAAATAATAAAGGAGGGTTATTTTTAGAAGAAGGGAAGGAGAACCTCTGCGATGGAAATACTTTATAGGAAGCCTAATAGAGTACTAGCGTAGAATCGCGAAGATTCCTAAGCGCGCTTATTGCCTATGGCAACCCTTCTCATTCTAGAAGGAACGACCTCTAGAGGGGCAACACGTAAGATGGAGCCTCTTTTCTTTACAACTGCCATTCTTTCTTTTGTTTTATCTATATAGCTAAGCGATTCTAGGAGCATCGCCCAACTAGGGGGTGTGTCGTATAGAATGGGCGGAGTCTCCACTTATTCTGGAGACCCTCCACGTGACTCCTGCTGAGTCATAGACTCTCCCTTTTCTTTCCGAAGTCTCCTTACCAGATATACACTAGATAATAATACAATCAATCATCTTCTCCCATATCAGCGAGCCTCTTAAGCGACCTAATGAAGGCCCTCCAGCCGACCGCACCACATCTATATTACTCGAACTTAATATCTTAAATACGTTCTAATAATAACTAGGATCGAACTGGACCTTAAAAAGGTCGAACTACTGCGCAATTAGAAGTACTTGAAAACTATTACTAAAGTGAAGTCTTACCTAGGATTTTGCAAGTTCTACTAATAATTTATTTGCAACTTTAGGCTAATCGCCAAACCCCTTTTAGTTCTAACCTAACTAACGGTACCTTGGAATTAGATAGAAGAGTGCCGAATCGCTTTTAAAGAGCTTTATAAGCAATTGCTCTCGATTCAGCAGATTTACCATTTTGACCCTAACTTACTTATAAAGCTAGAAACTGATACTTCTAATAGCATTGTCGCTAGAGTACTTTTTTAATAATACTCTAATAAGCAATAGTACCCAATTGGCTTCTATTCGCATATACTCTTTAGCTACGAACCTAATTAGGAAATATATAATAAGGAACTCTTTACTATTGTCGAATCCTGCTATAAATAGAGACCTAAGCTTATATTACTTAAGGAGCGAGTTGATATTTACTTAGATTACTGCTCCCTTGAGTACTTTATAACTACTAAGGTTCTGACTGCGAAATAGTATTAATAGATGGAATTCCTATTTAACTTCAATTTTCAAATCGTATATACTCTTAGTAAAGACAATTAAAAGGCCGATATTCTTAGCTGCTAAGAGTAGGATATACCGGTTTATAAGCAAGCGAAGCTAGATAGCCGATCCTAGGTTTTAATTTCCCTAGCCCAGTTGGACCTTTGAATTAATACTAAACTAGCTGATAAATTTCTTGCTGAATCTGCCGAAGGTACCCTTGCCCTAATATTAACCGATAATCCTAATTCGACCCTAAATCGACTTAAGGATTCCTTTGATTTGATCGAAAAGCTTTATTAAGATAACTGCGAATCCTTTTAAGAGATTCGCGCCGACCTCTTTAAGAACTACTCTTTAAAAGACAGATTGCTTTGCTTTAAGGAGCGTCTTTGCGTATACTATAATACTCCTTTATACATTTGTTTAATTTAGGAAGCTTATAACTAACCTTTAAGCGCGCACCCTAGTAGCTTAAAGACCTATTAGCTACTCGCTCTTAAGTACTATTAGGTTAGGATAGGTTCGGATTGCAAAAGATTCGTTGCAAACTGCAGACTTTGTCAATTCTCGCATTCGAAGACAACTAAACAATAAGGTCTCCTATAGTCCCTCCCTATTCCTAACTATCCTATATAGCACTTATATTTAGATTTTAAGGATTTCCCTCTTAATAAGCATAGCTTTGATCGAATCCTGGTTTTTATAAACCAACTTAGTAAGAGTATTATTACAATTCCTTATTAAAAAGATATTAACGCTTAAGGAACTGCCTGATTGTTCGTTTAGTGGATTTATCAATTCGGCTATATTCTAGAGACAATTACCTTAGACCGAGGCCCTTAATTCGTCTCCTTATTTTAAAGAGAGTTCTGCTATATTATTAGTATTAAGATTAAACTCTCTATAGCGTACTATAAGGAGACTAACGGCTAAATAGAGATTATGAATAAATATATTAATTTAAGGCTAAGGCCTTTTATTAATTACTATTAAGATAATTAGAGTGAACTAATTCTATTAATAGATTATACGCAATCGACTCTACCTTACGCTTCGATTAGTATAACCTTATATTAGCTTAGGTATAGAGTTGCACCTTAGATAAGTTGGGACTAGATCCCTTTGAAACCGTCTAGCCTATAGGAGAAATTGAACTAGGCAGAAGCTAAGCTAGTAGTAAAGAGGATGCACGCAGCTTAGGAAGTAGCAAAAGGCAATATAAAACGCGCTTAAGAGAAAATGCATAAGTCTACGAATCAATACTAAAAGGAAATTGATTAGAAACCTAGAGATATAATCTACCTCTTAATAAAAAATCTTAAGAACTACCGCCTTAGTAGGAAACTGGCTAATCAATAGGATAGTCCTTTCGAGGTTTTTAAGAAGGTAGGCAATTTATATTAGATCAAGCTGCTTATAAGTTCTATAATATATAATATCTTTGCGCTAAAGCTACTATTTAAAGATCCGCAGAACCCCTTACTAGGTTAGGAATAACCCTGGCCTACTATAGAAAAGATCGCTAAGCAAGAAGAGTATAAAGTGTCTAAGATATTAAGTGTACGCCTATCTTAAGGAAAGCTAGAGTACTAGGTTAAATGGACTAATTATAACCCTGATTTGAGTTAGTATTACGCCTTAAATTTTGCAAGATCCCTATATAAGATTCGCAACTTTCATTAGGCTAATCCTATAAAGCTAGGGCTACCTTAGAACCTATAAGCTTAGCTAAATGCTTAAGAAAGTGGTATAGATGATTATAGTCACTTAGAAGATAATAGGCCAGATGCGAAATAGGTTAGTAAATAAATTTAAAAATACAAATAAAAAAAAAAAAAAGGAGAAAAATAATAAAAATAGAAAAATAATAATACTAGGCCAACTGCCCTCTCCCTTTATAACTCCTCCGACCCCTCCTCCTTTGCGCTTAAGGAGATAAGCTCCAATTCTGTTCTAGAGCTAGAGCTTGCCTCTTAAACATACCTCTGCTTAAAATGACCCTAACCTCCTCCTCTTACTGCCGCTGGTACCGCCTTACTAGCCGCTGCGCCTAATGCTACCTTTGCTACTATAAGCCCTCCTCCCTTTATAAGAGACTCCGCCACTATAGTAGTCCGCTTTACTAATATAGTAATAGACCCTAGGAGGCCTAGCATAATTCGGCTGGATTGCTCTAACCTTGCTAACTGGGACTTAATAAGGTCGCTGCGCTCCTATTAGAAAGTCAGCGGTCGATTTAATATTAATTTAGGTTTAACTTATAGCAACTATCGCCTAGATTCCCTTTAGCTGGCTTACTATAGCCTTAGCTATAGAGCGGAGCTCCGCAAGGCTAGTATACTCTAGTTAGGAGCGGCTAATCGGAGCCTTTGCGCTAGCTATTAGCAGGAGGTTAATAAGAATCCGGGCGCGCTAGACCGCCTTCTAATAGAGTATCTCGCGGTTCTCTGCTAAAACCGTACGCGCGTCCTTATTGTTATCGTCGTCGTCTCCCTCTTACTGCTAAAGAGCTTCCCCCTGCTACTCCTTAAAGGCCGCAGATAGCGCTGCGAACTTCTTATTAATATAAGAGGGAAGCTATAAATAAGTGTTAGCGCAACTAAGTCTTTAAACTTAATTTAAGATACTTATAAGGATGCACTCCGCCTTCTGCTCCTAGCACTAGTAGCACTTCTTATTACGCTTCGATTTAAACTTGCACTCGTGCGTAATATTATATATAAGGTGCTATACGTACTAGTAATAACAAATGCAGTAGGCCACTGTAAGGGCGCCTGATAGCAGGGGAATTAGTACTACGCATATTAGACGCGATTCGACCCTAGACTAGGGCAAACTTACTTATAGTAGTTAGTAGTAGTAGTAGTAATTGTTTCTACTACTATACATTAGCCTTGCGCTATAGTAGTAGGAGTAGGGGACCTATGCGATTATATATAGTTATTATATTAAAGAAGGAAGATCCTACGAAGGGAAAAACAAATTTAAGTATATAACGCGACTTACGCTAAACTAAATATAGAATAGTACTATTTGTATAATAATGCGCTAAGTATATTACCGTATAAAAATCATTACAACTTATTAACGCTTATAGGCAAGCGTTCTTAAAGGGGGAAGGTAGTGTAATAGCTATACCTCCACTTAATACAATTACCTAGGAGTATAGCGTTTTAAGGTTTCGCAATCTCGATTCGATATAGGGTTTTCTTAAATCGACCTTGAAGGTGCAAAAGGATATTCTTATATAATATTATATAAACGGGCAATAGAGCTTCTAGCTGCTATATATATAAGGAAGAAGGGCTCTCCCCTAAGGAGGGTTCTCTAACTTCTTCGTTTCCTTCGTATTAGACCTATAGAATACGCCTTTTGCACCACTTCTTGCTCCCATACTTGATCTCGCACTTCGGCGGTTCTGTGTCGTTACATATACTATCGATTTGTATCGAATACACTCTCCTCTAAATGATCTGGCTATATCGTAGGATTAATATACTTCTTCTTAAGTACTCGCTAGAGTATATCGTTAGCTTTCTCAATTATACTAGTAGCCATTTTCGCATAAGAAGGAGAATTGGCCTATATAATGCTATATGATTTGGCGTACTTTTAGGTTATCTTAGAGAAATGAGATCTAGGGTCTATATATACTTTAATTAGAATCTTATAGATTGAGAATATGCTCTTTAAAAAGGATATAATAATAGCGGAGTCTAAAGTTATAATAGCTTTAGCTTAGATGAATTAAGTAAAGTAATCTATAGTAACGAGAATATATTAAAGTTTAATAGTCTTGAACTTAGGGAATAGACTTATAAAATCGAGACTAATGAGCTCTATTAGTGCACTAATAGCAACTTGAGCTAGAGTCTATAATCTAATAGCTGTTTTAAATCGAGCGTATATAAGGCACTTAAGTATATAGTCTGCTATATCTTCTGCCAATCTGGGCTAGTAGTAGTCTTATAGCCTTTTGCAAGTGATATTCTTTAAGAAGTGGCCTAAGTTATTATATGCTTCGAATAGCACTTGTAAGATATTAGCTTATATAATACAAAGCTTCTTAATATTATAGAATCGGTAGTATAAGTCGCCGTTTTGCCCAGTTGAGTATTTAGATACTTTTTAAAGGAAGGCGGCATTATATACTTTAGTGATATAGGTATTTAAGAAGCAACCTATTATAAAATACCTAGCTATATCTTTATACTATAGCGAAGATTTATATCAAAGGTATAGAGGTATTAGATTATTATGCGACTTATTCTTAACTATAATAACGCTTTCCAAGTTTGCTTTAAGTATTTGCTTATCTATAAAGAAGTCTATATAATTTCCTAAGCTAAGGGTAGCTAGCGATGATTCTAAATTGACTATTTTAAATAACTTTAATAGTTTATATTTGTAAAAAGGGCGGCCGATCGATTTAAGAAGCTGTTTATAGCCTTGCTTTCCATCTTTCCAAATCCATTTAGGTTCGCTATTAGTATAGTCTATTTCTTCTAACTTAAAGAGAGAGGGAACTTCCTGCTCTTGGCTTATATTAGGAAAGATTGTCCTTAATAGAGCGTCTGCTATTATATTCCGCGGGCTAGGTATATACTCTATTTGGACGTTTAGATAGCAAAGCTTAGCTATCTATTTAAAGTAGATCTTATTAAGCGCTAACAACTTTAAGAAGAATATTAAAGGTTTATGATTAGTAAGAATGGTAAAGATATCAGTCCTTTATAGCATATGCTTATACTATTTTACGAACTTTGCAATTGCGTATAACTCTTTCTTATAGACTCTATAGTTCCTTTAGGTAGGGCTAAATATAAATGCGTTATATAGTAGCAGAACCTCGACTCCCTTTATTATCTAAGTGATAATGCACCTAGTACTATATAGGCTGGCGTCTAAGTATAGTCGTATAGGTAAGTGAAAGTCCTATCCTTAAAGCTCAATAGCTATTATATACTTCTCCTTTATAATCTGAAATAAAGCTTGCTCTCTATTACCCTAGTTAAACTCCACATTTCCTATAAGTGATATAAAGGGTCTTTTAATCTTAGCGAAATTCTTCATCCATCTTTTAGTAAGGCCTACTGCTCTTAGGAAGGCTTGTATTAAGGAGTTATCAATAGGTATAGGCCAGTTTCGTATCTTCTTATACCTTTCCAGTTTTATGATTAGTTTCCCTCTAGCCTTATATGAAATACTAAGTACTAGAGCCTTTGTAATAAACAACTCTATCTTCTTAAATAATAGCTTAAGCATTGCCTATTCAATCCTAGGAAGTAGCTCTTTTAATAGGACTTAATATCCTTAAGCAAAGTCTTAAAAGCTACTAAAGATGTTATCTATATAAAAGGCGGCGTTAGGCAGCTCCTTAGGTGATTTTGCAACTAAGGTGGATTCTATCCTATTGAACTCATTAATATAGGGAATATAGCTAAGGATAATATATATAAGCTTAGTAAAGGAGAATATTAATATGACGGATCCTTGAGGTAAGTGAGTAAGTTGCAATTATCCAATTCCTGCAATTGAGAAGGCAAAGATATATCGATTGTCTAAATATATAGAAATGGCCTAATATCTATATTTTAGATCGAGCTTATAGAAGAACTTATAGGAAGGATAACCTATATAGTTGTAAACTGATAATATAAGCTTGATAAAGCACTTTAGTATCTCTTCCTTTACATTTTAGTAGTTAAATATAAGCCTAGGCTCATCCTATTCACCTAAAGGGTTAGATTTATTAACCAAATTGGCTTATGCGTTCCAATTTGATAATTGTCCATTCGACTCTATTATTTGTTCGAATATATTAGACTTAATACTATTATTAATAATACGCCTTAGCTAAAACTCCTTAGCAGGAGGCCATCTTCTCTACTTCGGTCTATTCTATAGTATAGTATCTTATTTAAGTCTTACTCTATACTAGTATAGGTCTGTAGGTAGGAGATTCGAGAGACTTATAGAGTTGAGGTCCTAGTAGGTGAATAAAAGCCTAGTGATAAGATCTTATTATTTTAAAGTGAGCTATAAGCTAAGTGTGATTCTGGACTAGCTAAACCATTTGTCGATTTTATCTTATAAAGCGATAGTAAGTTGCCATCTATATAGTCTTTTTATAGCTGGCATGCCGAAGGACTGTTTATAAGGTAGTCTTTAAGAAATCTAAGGGTTAGTATATCTTAAGGAGTGGCTTGCCTCTCCTCTATTCATAAGTAAGGCGTCAGCTATTATAAAAGTAAATTCTAGAGTTAGGACATCTTAAGAAGTGCTTTGCAAGTATTCCAAGTCGTCCTCGTTAATAATAAAGGTATCTTCCATAAACTCTCTTATTAAAGACTATCTAAGGTTATAGTCTTTAATAAAAGGCTAGTAGAGATCTGGTTTATATAAAGCTTATAAAGCAGAAATACCTAGTCTTATAAGAAGAGACTCGGTGTTATGCTTCTGGCTTAAAGGTATAGGCTCTTCCTTGATTCTCTAAGCTGATTTTTCAATATCAATTATATCTAAATAGGTAGGGTAGGTAAGGTAGGTAGGGTAGTCGAATATGCTAAGGGCAAAGTTATATAGTATGTCCTCTATTATTCATAGTAAATTTTCTAAAGAGAGAGGTTTATTATTTCTATTATCTGCATCTTCGCAAAAGGCGTAGTTGCCTATAAACCTTTTAATAATATATTTAGGTTAAGTTGGGAGATCTAGTTTTTTAAACTAAGAATGAATGATATATGCTTTAGGGCCTCTTTATTAGAGTCAGAGCTTAAGTCGGTATTATTATCAGAATCGTCATTTGACTCATCCTTAAGGGAGGTTGGCGAAGGTTGTATCTCCTCTTAAGCATCTTTCGGGTATAATACTAGAGAGTGGTATTAACTATTGATGAACTCTAGTCCCTTGATTTGTATAGTATTCTTACCCTTTAATGCGTCTTTAATCTTAATAATAGAATCCTGAATATAGATATGGGTATCTATAGCATATAGCTATATTATATTAAGAAGTAGGTGGAAGTCCTTCTTATTATATATGTTCTATAGGCGAATGAAAGCCTTTATAAGATGCTATATTCCTATAATACTAATACTAAAGTTAGTATAGTAAGTAAGCTTAGTAGAGTTACTATTAGCAACGTTTATAGTAAGGCCTCTTAGGCCTTTATTCGAGAGGGAGTGCATTAGTAGGCCTAGGTATTTTACTAGTCCGATTGATATAATAACTATATTAAAGCCGGGATCTGCTTAGGATATGCTAGCTAAAAGGGCAACCTATATAATCTGCTCCCCCTTTTTTATTAATACAATTGCTAGGATATAGAAGGCTTTTCCTACTATCTTAACTAAAGGAGCGATATTCTTAAGGCTTGATAAGGCAGTAGGAGATATGGCGAGCTTAGCATATAGTAATTGCTCTTGCGCTATTCTCTTAGCTGTCTTTTATATAGCCTTTTCAGCTAGTATCTTCTTCATCTTCTTAAGTGTAGGATAAGTAGATAGTTCCTTAAAAGCCGATATCACTTTTAATAAAAGTTAGAATAATTGAAGTAAGAAGACTTTAGTCTTAAACTTCTTAGCTAGCTTTATAAAGTTAATAGGACTGTCTTTAAGCCTGCTAATAATCTCGCGCGATTGCTTAGCCTTCCTTAGCTTCTTAGGCTTAGTGAATTTAATAATAGGTTCCTCTTCCTTATTTAGAATATCTTCCCTTTTAATACGCCTCTTCTTAGACAGGCCATTTTTAGATAAGAATGAATTTATAATAAGCATAGGGAATTCTAAGAAGTCGATTAAGGTATTAAGGGTTAGAGGCAGATCTTTATATATTTTTAGTATTAATTTATATAACGGCTGCACCTCCACTTAGTGCAATTACCTGGGAGTACGGCGTTTTAAGGTTTTGCAATCTCGATTCGATATAGGGTTATCTCGAATCGACCCTAAAGGTGTAAAAGGATATTCTTATATAATATTATATAAATAGATAAAGAGCCTTGAGCTACTTATATATATAAGGAAGAAGGGTTCTCCCCTAAGGAGGGCTCTCTAACTTCTTCGTTTCCTTTGTATTAGACCTATAGAATACGCCTTTTGTACCACTTCTTGCTCCTATACTTAATATCGCACTTCGGCGGTTCTATATTATTATATTAAACAAAGAAGTTATTCTCTGCCAAGGACGACTTTTAATAATATCCTACCCCTTTTGAAAATCGATTTGCGGTTATTTCGACTTTCGATAGAGTTAGGATCTTAGAAATCTCTTAAATAAACTAGGAGCTTAAGTATAGCTTATTAACTAGTATAATTAAGAAACGCTTTTATTAGTCGGATTTTCTCAATTACTCCTTTTATAAAAGTACTATAGGCAGAAGTTAAAAGAGCACTACGCTACTAAAACCCTTTTTCTATAGAACCCCTTTTTAACCGAATCCCTATTAAAATTAAAATTGGTAAAATAAATTCCCTATTAGCCAGAAGTTAGCAAATACAGAATGTACCTAGTTCATTCAGAGGACTAGCTTCTATAGGGAGTACCCTTACCCTAGCTCTTAGGGCTGGACCTTCCTCCGCCTTTAAGGGCAAGAGATTATAATATTATAATTAAGCCAACTGAGATAAATAAGACTTTTCGAACTTAAACGTCTTATAAGGAATAGTCTTAAGTTTAAAGGAATCTATATAACGCTAAGATTAATCTAATTAATAACTATAAAGTGAGATTAGTAGGATTGCCTAAGCTATCTTTAGCTTAAAGACCTTAGCTTGTTAAAGCTAAGAGACGGCTTAGCGCGTATATTAGACTACTAAGTGAGAATCTACCTACCCTTAAGATACCTAGCCTCCTTCGGAAGTCGATATGGATATAAAACGGCTAAAAATTCAATTAACTGAAAAGATCACCCCCTTTAATAATAAGACCTCCTTAATATATAAGTAATAGTTAGCTTTAGTTTAAGACTAACTATAAGTTAATACTAACCTATATTTAAATAAGTAAGCTTGCTAAGCCCTTATTTAAGGATCTACTATAGGATAAGCTTAAATGTACCTTAAACCCTAATACCTCTTAGAGATTAACCCCTTTTAGAACTATTAAGAAATAGTAGAACTGCTAAGCAATTACTTTTTAATTAACTAAAAGGTAAACCTATTCTAATCTACTTTCTACTACTTTTATATAAAGGAAGCTAGCTATTTTAAGGAAACTTTCCCTTAGTTTTAAGCTTAATTCTAATCTGCTGCGATTTAAAGAAAGGTCTTAAGATCTAAGTAGTTCTTCTTTATATAGAATAAGATTACCCCTTAGCTTAAAGCTACCTATGCCTTAGCTAAAGCCTCTTAGGAAAAGGACTATACTATTATAGTTAACTAATTAAATGCCCTTAATACTAAATGCTAAAGCAATCAACTTCTTAACCTTTTAATTAAAAGTAAGGCGACCTTAGTATTATATTAAAAGATATCTAATTTGCTCTTTAATAAGACCGCTTGCAGTCTAAGCGCTAGAAGTACCACTTGAGTTTCTAAGATACTAGCCCTAAAGCCGACTACCCCTTTTTATTAAGATACGCCAGCTAAGGCTAATTCTCTTACTTTGCCTTTTAAGTAAGCTACCTACTAGACCTATAGTAAAACTAGTTATTATAAGACCGAGTGCCCTTCTATAGGTAAGATTAATACTTTAAAAGATATAAAGGAAGCTGATCCGACTTTAGACTTAATTAAGAATAGGGTTAAAACGGAGGAAGATTAGGAAAACGAAGAGGCCTAGGAAAAGACTCCTACTTAAGCTTGCGAAAGTATAACTTATTAAAGCTAGATCTTAACTCTTTAATAGAAGGGAAGCAATTCTTAACCTCTTATACTATTAGTATAAATGGATTTAGAGTATTATTATTAGCTTTAATAGATACTAAAGCCTTTAGTTACTTATTTTTAAATCGTTCCCTTTCTATACGTCTTTCGAAAGCGACCGGCTTTTAAATTCTTCCTCTTCTAACCCCTATTCCTATCTATAGATTTTAAAATACTATTTGCGTATAAATTATATACTATATACGCTTTTACTTAATAATTAATAGAAGGCGTATTTACAACTGCCCTTAGGTTATTCTCGACCTAAGCTAGTATAATACTATTATTAAAGTTAAATAGATATGCTAATTCTAATTTAAACTTGATCTAAAGGAAAACCGATTTATATAGCCTTTATATTACCTCCTATCTCCCTAATTTATAAAGGAAATTCTTATCTGTCTTCTCCCTTTTAAAGGACTTTAGATCCAATCCGATTATTAAGCTAATATTAATCGTAAAGAATAAGAAATAGCTATAGATAAAGCTCAATAGATTAATAGAAGATAGTCTTATATTAATTTAATAGCTTTAGCTAAGCGCAAGATCCCTATTGCTATTATTAGGCTAGTGCCCTTACTTATAATTAAGCTAGATCTAGAAAAACAGTCTAATACGAATCGACTATAATCTGACCTTATTCGCAAATGCCTTAAAGCTGCAGTTCCTATTTGCGAAATTAGTACTAATACCTTTTATTATAATATAAAGCGTAAGGAGATAGAGTTCTTTTAAACTAGTATTTATAAAGTAGATAGGATTCTAAAGGAAAGATATAAGCTTAAGAATCCTAATATTAAAAAGCTAATTAATAATCGACTCTTAAAATAGTACTAATCTTTAAGATAAGCCTTTTTAAAAAGGGATATAGATACCCTTTCTCCCTATTAGTACTATAATTATAAGATATAGTTAAAAGGACCTTTGCCTAACGCCTATTTGCCCCTCTACTATCAATCTATTAAAGAGCTTAAGGTTATAAAGGAGTACTTACTTAAGAATTTAAATAAAGGCTTTATTAAGATAAGTACTAGCCCTTTTACTTTACTAATGCTATTTATAAAAAAGGCCGACGGTAGCCTCCGATTTTATATAGACTACCGAAAGCTAAACGCTCTAACTTAAAAGGACGCTTACCTAATTCTAAGGATAGACGAGCTTTTAAGGTAAGTATCTAAAGCCAAGATTTTTATAAAACTGGATATTTAAGCCGCTTTTAATCGAATACAAATAGACCCTAAATTAGAAGAATATACTACCTTTCGAATAAGGTATAGATCTTATAAATATAAGGTTCTTCTATTCGGCCTTTATAATAGACCTAGTACTTACTAGCGGTATATAAATAATATTCTTTTAAATTACTTAAATGATTTTTATATAGTATATTTAAATAATATTTTAATTTATTTAAAGAATATTAAAGAGCATTAGGGTTATATTGAAAAGGTGCTAAAACGACTCTTAAAGGCTAGCCTTTAAGTAGATATTAAGAAGTGCGAGTTCTATATTACTTAAACTTAATATCTTAAATATATTCTAATAATAACTAGGATCGAACTGGACTTTAAAAAGGTCGAACTACTACGCAATTAGAAGTATTTAAAAACTATTACTAAAGTAAAGTCCTACTTAGGATTTTACAAGTTCTATTAATAATTCATTTGCAACTTTAAGCTAATTGCTAAACCCCTCTTTATTTTAACCTAACCGATAGTACTTTAGAATTGGTCGGAAGAGTGCCGAATCGCCTTTAAAGAGCTTTGTAAGCAGTTGCTCTTGATTTAGTAGATTTACCATTTTGACCTTAACTTACTTATAAAGCTAGAAACTGATACTTTTAATAGTATTATCGCTAGAGTACTCTCTTAGTAATACTCTAATAAGCAATAGTACCTAATCGGCTTTTATTTGTATATACTCTTAAGCTACGAACCTAATTAGGAAATATATAATAAGGAACTCTTTACTATTATTAAATCCTATTATAAATAGAGACCTAAGCTTATATTATTTAAGAAGCGAGTTGATATTTACTTAGATTACTACTCCTTTAAGTACTTTATAACTACTAAGGTTCTAACTGCGAAATAGTACTAATAGATGGAATTCCTATCTAACTTTAATTTTCGAATCGTATATACTTTTAATAAAGATAACTAAAAGGCTGATATTCTTAGCTATTAAAAGTAGGATATGCTAATTTATAAATAAGCGAAGCTAGATAGCTGATCTTAGGTTTTGATTTTCCTAGCCTAATTAGACCCTTGAATTAATACCGAACTAGCTAAAAGATTTCTCGCCAAATCTGCTAAAGGTACCCTTGCCCTAATGTCAACTAATGCTTTCAATTCGACCTTAAATCAACCTAAGGATTCCTTTAATTTAATTAAAAAGCTTTATTAAGATAATTACGAATCCTTTTAAAAGATTTGTACTAACCTCCTTAAGAATTACTCTTTAAAAGACAGATTGCTTTACTTTAAGAAGCGTCTTTGCGTATGCTATAATACTCTCTTATACACTTATCTAATTTAAGAAGCTTATAACTAACCTTTAAGCGCGTACCCTAGTAGCTTAAAGACCTACTAGCTTCTCGCTTTTAAGTACTATTAGGTTAAGATAAGTTCGGATTATAAAAGATTTATCGCAAACTGCAAACCTTATTAATTCTCGCATTTAAAGACAATTAAATAATAAGGTCTCTTATAGTCCTTCCCTATTCCTAACTATCTTATATAGCACTTATATATAGATTTTAAGGATTTCCCTTTTAATAAGCACGGCTTTAATCGAATCCTAGTTTTTATAAACCGACTTAGTAAGAGTGCTATTATAATTCTTTATTAAAAAGATATCGACGCTTAAGGAACTACCCGACTGTTTGTTTAGTAGATTTATTGATTCGGCCATACTTTAGAGACAATTACCTTAGACCAAGGCCCCTAATTCGTCTCCTTATTTTAAAGAGAGTTTTGCCATATTATTAGTATTAAGATCAAACTCTCTATAGCATACTATAAGGAGACTGACGGCCAAACGGAGATTATAAATAAGTATATTAATTTAAGGCTACGGCCTTTTGTTAATTACTATTAAGATAATTAGAATAAGCTAATTCTATTAATAGATTATACGCAATCGACTCTACCTTACGCTTCGATTGGTATAATCCTATATTAGCTTAAATATAGAGTTATACCTTAGATAAGTTAGGACTAGATCTTTTTAAAAACGTCTAGCTTATAAGAGAAATTAAATTAGGCAGAAGCTAAGCTAGTAGCAGAAAGGATGCATATAGCTTAGGAAGTAGCAAAAGGTAATATAAAACGCGCCTAAGAGAAAATGCGTAAGTCTATAAATTAATATTAAAGGGAGATTAATTAGAAACCTAGAAATATAGTCTACCTTTTAATAAAAAATCTTAAGAATTACCGCCTTAATAGGAAATTGGCCAATTAATAGGATAGTCCTTTTAAGGTTCTTAAGAAGGTAGGCAATTTATATTAGATTAAGCTACTTATAGGTTTTATAATATATAATATCTTCGCGCTAGAACTATTATTCAAAGATCTATAGAACCCTTTGCTAAGTTAGGAATAACCTTGGCCTATTATAGAAAAGATCGCTAGGTAAAAAGAGTATAAAGTATCTAAGATACTAGGTATACGCCTATCTTAAGGAAAGCTAGAGTATTAAGTTAAATAGATTAGTTATAACCCTAATTTGAGTTAGTATCGCGCCTTAAATTTTGCAAAATCCTTATATAAGATTCGCGACTTTTATTAGGCTAATTTTATAAAGCCAGGACCACCTTAGAACCTATAAGCTTGGCTAAAGGCTTAGGAAAGTGGTATAGATGATTATAATCACTTGGAAGATAATAGGCCAGATGCAAAACGGGTTAGTAAATAAATTTAAAAATATAAAT
>JAENRP010000090.1:63338-95414 GCA_024741835.1 Diplocarpon mali | reverse complement strand
TATTTGTATTTTTAGATTTATTTACTAACCTATTTTACATCTGGCCTATTATCTTCTAAATGATTATAATTATTTATACCACTTTCCTAAGCCTTTAGCTAAGCTTATAGGTTTTAAAGTGGTCTTAGCTTTATAAGATTAGCCTAATAAAAGTCGCGAATCTTATATAAGGATCTTATAAAATTTAAAGTATAATACTAACTTAAATTAAGGTTATAACTAGTCCATTTGACCTAGTACTTTAGCTTTCCTTAAGATAGGCGTACACTTAATATCTTAGATACTTTATACTCTTTTTACCTAGCGATCTTTTCTATAATAGGCTAAGGTTATTCCTAACCTAGCAAAGGGTTTTATAGATCTTTGAATAATAGCTTTAGCGTAAAGATATTATATATTATAAAACTTATAAGTAGCTTGATCTAATATAAATTGCCTACCTTCTTAAGAACCTTGAAAGGACTATCCTATTAATTAGCCAGTTTCCTACTAAGGCGGTAGTTCTTAAGATTTTTTATTAAGAGGTAGACTATATCTTTAGGTTTCTAATCAATCTCCCTTTAGTGTTGATTTGTAGACTTATGCATTTTCTCTTAGGCGCGTTCTATATTGCCTTTTGCTACTTCTTAAGCTGCGTGCATCCTCTTTGCTACTAGCTTAGCTTTTACTTAGTTTAATTTCTCCTATAGGTTAGACGTTTTTAAAGAGATCTAATCCTAACTTATCTAAGGTGCAATTCTATACTTAAGCTAATATAGGGTTATACCGATCGAAGTATAAGGTAAAGTCGATTGCATATAATCTATTAATAGAATCAGTTTACTCTAATTATCTTAATAGTAATTAATAAAAGGCCTTAGCCTTAAATTAATATACTTATTTATAATCTCTATTTGGCTATTAGTCTTCTTATAGTATACTATAGAGAGTTTAATCTTAATATTAATAATATAGTAGAACTCTTTTTAAAATAAAGAGACGAATTAGAGGCCTTAGTCTAAGGTAATTATCTCTAGAGTATAGCCGAATCGATATATCTACTAAACGAATAATCGGGTAGTTCCTTAAGCGTTGATATCTTTTTAATAAGGAATTGTAATAGCGCTCTTACTAAGTCGGTTTATAAAAACCAGGATTCGATCAAAACCGTACTTATTAAAAGGAAAATCCTTAAAATCTATATATAAGTGCTATATAAGATAATTAGGAATAGGAAAGGGCTATAAAAGGCCTTATTGCTTAATTATCTTTAAATGCGAAAATTGATAAGGTCTGCAGTTTATAATAAATCTTTTGCAATCCGAACCTATCCTAACTTAATAGTACTTAAAAGTAAGAAGCTAATAAGTCTTTAAGCTATTAAGGTGCGCACTTAAAGGTTGATTATAAGCTTTTTAAATTAGATAAGTATATAAAGGAGTATTGCAGTATATGCAAAGACGCTCCTTAAAGTAAAGCAATCTGTCTTTTAAAGAGTAGTTTTTAAGAAGGTTGGTGCGAATCTTTTAAAAGGATTCGCAGTTATCTTAATAAAGCTTTTTAATTAAATTAAAGGAATCCTTAAGTTGATTTAAGGTCGAATTGGAATTATTAGTTAATATTAGGGCAAGGGTGCCTTCGGCAGATTCGATAAGAAATTTGTCAGCTAGTTCAGTATTGATTTAAGGGTTTAATTAAGCTAAGGAAATCAGAACCTAAGATCGGCTATCTAGCTTCGCTTGCTTATAAACCGGCATATCCTGCTTTTAATAGCTAAGAATATCAGCCTTCCAGTTGTCTTTATTAAGAGTGTATACGATTTGAAAATTGAAGTTAGATAGGAATTCTATCTATTAGTACTATTTTGCAGTTAAAACCTTAGTAGTTATAAAGTACTTAAGGGAGCGATAATCTAAGTAAATATCAACTTACTCCTTAAGTAATATAAGCTCAGGTCTCTATTTATAGTAGGATTTAATAATAGTAAAGAGTTCCTTATTATATATTTTCTAATTAGGTTTATAGCTAGAGAGTATATGCAAATAGAAGCTAATTGGATACTATTACTTATTAGAGTATTATTAAGAAAGTACTCTAGCGATAATGCTATTAAAAGCATTAGTTTCTAGCTTTATAGGCAAGTCGGGGTTAAAATAGTAAATCTGCTAAATCGAAAGCAACTGCTTACAAAGCTCTTTAAAAGCAATTTAGCACTCTTCTATCTAATTTTAAGGCACTATCAGTTAGGTTAGAATTAAGAGGGGTTTAGCGATTAGCTTAAAGTTGCAAATGAATTATTAATAGAACTTATAAAATCCTAGGTAGGACTTTACTTTAGTAATAGTTTTTAAGTACTTTTAATTGTATAATAGTTCGACCTTTTCAAAGTCTGGTTTAATCCCAGTTGTTATTAAAATATATTTAAGATATTAAGTTTAAGTAATATAGAACTCGCACTTCTTAATATCTACTTAAAGGCCAGCTTTTAAAAGTTGTTTTAATACCTTTTTAATATATCCTTAGTGCTTTTTAATATTCTTAAAGTAAATTAAAATATTATTTAAATACGCTATATAAAAATCATTTAAGTAATTTAAAAGAATATTATTTATATAGCACTAGTAAGTACTAGGTCTATTACAAAGGCCGAAAGGGAGAACCTTATATTTATAGGATCTATACCTTATTTAAAAGGTAGTATATTCCTTAAATTTAAGGTCTATTTATATTTGATTAAAAGCGGCTCGAATATCTAGTTTTATAAAAATCTTAGCTTTAGATACTCGCCTTAAAAGCTCGTCTATCCTTAGGATTAAGTAAGTGTCCTTTTAAGTTAGTGCGTTTAGCTTCTGATAGTCTATATAAAATCGAAGGCTACCGTCAGCCTTCTTTACAAATAGCACTAGCGAAGCAAAGGGGCTAGTACTTATCTTAATAAAGCCTTTATCTAAATTCTCAAGTAGGTACTCCTTTATAACCTTAAGCTCTTTAGTAGATTGATAGTAAAGGGGCGAATAGGCGTTAGGCAAAGGCCCTTTTAGCTATATCTTATAATTATAATACTAATAGGAAGGGAGGGTATCTGCGTCCCTTTTTAAGAAGGCTTATCTTAGCAATTAGTACTATTTTAAGAGTCGATTATTAATTAGCTTTTCAATATTAGGATTCTTAAGCTTATATCTTTCCTTTAGAATCCTATCTATTTTATAAATACTAGTTTAAAAGAACTTAATCTCCTTACGCTTTATATTATAATAAAAGGTATTAGTACTAATTTTGCAAATAGGAACTGCTGCTTTAGGGCATTTGTAAATAGGGTTAGATTATAGTCGATTTATATTAGACTGTTTTCCTAGATCTAGCTTAATTATAGGCTAGGGTGCTGGCCTAATAATAGTAATAGGGATCTTACGCCTAGCTAGGACTATTAAATTAATATAAGACTATCTTCTATTAATCTATTAAGCTTCGTTTATAGCTATTTCCTATTCTCTGCGATTAATATTAGCTTAATAATCGGATCGGATCTAAAGTCCTTTAGAAGAGGGAAGACGAATGACGATTTCCTTTGCGAATTAAGGAGATAGGAGGTAATATAAAGGCTATATAAATTGGTTTTCCTTTAGATTAAGTTTAAGTTAGAATCGGCATATCCATTTGACTTTAATAATAGTATTACGCTAGCTTAAGTTAAGAATAACCTAAAGGTAGTTATAAATACGCCTTCTATTAATTATTAAGTGAAAGCATATATAGTATATAGCTTATACGCAAATAGTATTTTAAAATCCATAGATAGGAATAAGGGCTAAAAGAAGAAGAATTTAAAAGCTGATCGCTTTTAAAAGATATATAAAAAGGGAACGATTTAAAAATAGGTAATTAAAGGCTTTAGTATCTATTAAAGCTAATAATAATACTTTAAGTCTATTTATACTAATAGTATAAGAGGTTAGGAATTACTTCCTTCTTATTAAAGAGTTAAGATCTAGCTTTAATAAGTCGCACTTTTGCAAGCCTAAGTAAGAGTCTTTTCTTAAGCCTCTTCATTTTCCTAATCTTCTTTTATTTCGATCCTATTCTTAATTAAGTCTAAAGTCGGATTAGCTTCCTTTATATCTTTTAAAGTATTAATCTTATTTGCAAAAGGGCACTTAGTCTTATAATAATTAATTTTACTATAGGTCTAATAGGTGGCTTACTTAAGAGGTAAAGTAAGAGAACTAGCCTTAGCTGGCATATCTTAGTAAAAAGGGGTAGTCGGTTTTAAGGCTAGTATCTTAGAAACTTAGGTAGTACTTCTAGTGCTTAGACTGCGAGCGGTCTTATTAGAGAGCGAATCGGATATCTTTTAGTATAATACTAGGGTCGCCTTGCTTTTAGTCGAAGGGTTAAGAAGTTAGTTACTTTAGCATTTGGTATTAAAGGCATTTAATTAATTAATTATAATAGTATAGTCCTTCCTTTAAAAGGCCTTAGCTAGGGCGTAGGTAGCTTTAAGCTAAAGGGTAATCTTATTTTATATAAAGAAGAACTACTCAGATCTTAAGACCTTTCTTTAAATTATAGCAAATTAGAATTAGGCTTAAAACTAAGGGAAAGTTTCCTTAGAATAGCCGGCTTCCTTTATATAAAGGTAATAGAAAGTAGATTAGAATAGGTCTACCTCTTAGCTAATTAAAAAGTAATTGCTTAGCAGTTCTACTATTTCTTAATAGTTCTAGAAGGGGTTCGTCTCCGAAAGATACTAGGGTTTAAGGTATATTTAGGCTTATCTTATAGTAGATCCTTAAATAAGGGCTTAGCGAGCTCGCTCATTTAAATATAAGTCGGCGTTAACTTGCAATTGGTCTTAGACTAAAGTTAACTACTACTTATATATTAAAGAGGTCCTATTATTAAAGGGGGTGATCTTTTCAATTAGCTGAATTTTTAGCTATTTTATATTTATATTAACTTTTAAAGAAGGCTAGGTATCTTAAAGGTAGGTAGATTCTTACTTAATAGTCTAATATATGCGCTAAGCCGTCTCTTAGCTTTAATAAGCTAGGGTCTTTAAGCTAAAGATAGCCTAGGCAATCCTATTAATCTCGCTTTATAATTATTAATTAGATTGATCTTAGCGTTATATAGATTCCTTTAAACCTAAGACTATTCTTTATAAGACATTTAGGTTTAAAAAGTCTTATTCATCTTAATTGGCTTAGCTATAGCGTTATAGTCTTTTGCCTTTAGCAGCAGAGGAAGGTCCAGCCCTAAGGGCTAGGGTAAGGGTACTCCCTATAGAAGCTAATTCCTTAAACGATCCAGGCATATTTTATATCTACTAACTTTTAGCTAGAATTCATTTTACCGATTTTAATTTCAATAGGGATTCGGTGAAAAAGGGGTTCTATAGAAAAAGGGTTCTAATAGCATAGTGCTCTCCTAACTTCTGCCTATAGTACTTCTACAAAAGGAGTAGTTAAGAAAATCCAATTAATAAAAGCGTTCTTCAATTATACTAATTAATAAGCTATACTTAAGCTCTTAGTTTGTCTAAAAGATCTTTAAAATCCTGACTCTATCGAAAGTTGAAACAACTGCGAATCGATTTTCAAAAGGGGTAGGATATTATTAAAAGCCGTCCCTAGTAGAGAAGAACTTCTTCATTTAATATAATAATATAGAACCGCCAAAGTGCAAGATCAAGTATAAGAGTAAGAGGTAGTGCAAAAGGCGTATTCTATAGGTCTAATACAAAGGAAACAAAGAAGTTAGAGAACCCTCCTTAGGAGAAAGCCCTTCTTCCTTATATATATAGCAGCTAGAAGCTCTATTGCCTATTTACGTGATATTATGTAAGAATATCCTTTTGCACCTTTGGAGTTGATTCGAGAAAACCCTATATCGAATCGAGATTGCGAAACCTTAAAACGCCGTACTCCCGGTAATTGCACCAAGTGGAGGTGCAGCCGTTATAAGGAGGGCTCTCTAACTTCTTCGTTTCCTTTATATTAGACCTATAGAATACGCCTTTTGCACTACTTCTTGCTCCTATACTTGATCTCGCACTTCGGCGGTTCTATATTATTATATTAAATAAAGAAGTTCTTCTCCGCTAAGGATAGCTTTTAATAATATCCTACTACCCCTTTTGAAAATCGATTCGCAGTTGTTTTGACTTTCAATAGAGTCAGGATCCTAGAGATCTCTTAGATAAACTGGGAGCTTAAGTATAGCTTATTAACTAGTATAATCGAAGAACGCTTTTATTAGCCGGATTTTCTCAACTACTCCTTTTATAAAAGTACTATAAGTAGAAGTTAAAAGAGCACTACGCTACTAAAACCCTTTTTCTATAAAACCCCTTTTTAACTAAATCCTTATTAAAACTAAAATTAGTAAAATGAATTCCCTATTAGCCGGAAGTTAGTAAACCTAAAACGTACCTAGTTTATTTAAAGAACCAGCTTCTATAAGGAGTACCCTTACCCTAGCCCCTAGGGCCAGACCTTCCTTTACCGCCTAAGGCAAGAGATTATAATGCTATAGCTAAGCCAACTAAGATAAATAAGACTTTTCGAACCTAAACGTCTTATAAGGAATAGTCTTAGGTTTAAAGGAATCCTTATAATACTAAGATTAATCTAATTAATAATTATAAAATAAGATTAATAGGATTGCTTAAGCTATCTTTAGCCTAAAGACCCTAGCTTATTAAAGCTAAGAGATAGCTTAGCGCATATATTAGATTATTAAGTAAGATTCTACCTACCTTTATAAGACTTAGCCTCCTTTAGAAGTCGATATAGATATAAAATAGCTAAAAATTCAATTGATTGAAAAGATTACCCCTTTTAATAATAGAACCTCCCTAATGTATAAGTAGTAGTTAGCTTTAGTCTAAGACTAATTGCAAGTTAACGCTAACTTATATCCGAATAAGTAAGCTCGCTAAGCCCTTATTTAAGGATCTACTATAAGATAAGCCTAAATATACTTCAAATCCTAGTACCTTTTAAAGACTAACTCCTTTTAAAACTATTAAGAAATAGTAGAACTATTAAGCAGTTACTTTTTAACTAGCTAAGAAGTAGACCTATTTTAATCTACTTTTTATTACCTTTATATAAGAAAAGTTGGTTATTCTAAGGAAACTTTCCCTTAGTTTTAAGCTTAATTCTAATCTATTGCAATCTAAAGAAAGGTCTTAAGATCTAAGTAGTTCTTCTTTATATAGAATAAGATTACCCCTTAGCTTAAAGCTACCTACGCCTTAGCTAAGGCCTCTTAAGGGAAGGACTATACTATTATAATTAATTAATTAAATGCCTTTAATATCAAATGCTAAAGTAACTAACTTCTTAACCCTTTAACTAAAAGTAAAGCGACTTTAGTATTATATTAAAAGATATCCGATTTGCTCTTTAATAAGACCGCTTGCGGTCTGAGCGCTAAAAGTACCACCTAAGCTTCTAGGATACTAGCCTTAAAGTCGATTACCCCTTTTTGCCAAGATATACTAGCTAAGGCTAATTCTCCTGCTTTGCCCTTTAAGCAAGCTACCTATTAGACCTATAGTAAAATTAGTTATTATAAGACTAAGTGCCTTTTTATAAGTAAGATTAATACTTTAAAAGATATAAAAGAAGCTAATCTGATTTTAGACTTAATTAAAAATAGGATCGAAATAGAAAAAGATTAGGAAAATAAAAAGGCCTAGGAAAAGACTCCTACTTAGGCTTGCGAAAGTGCGACTTATTAAAGCTAGATCTTAACTCTTTAATAAAAGGGAAGCAATTCCTAACCTCTTATACTATTAGTATAAATAGACTTAAGGTATTATTATTAGCTTTAGTAAATACTAAAGCCTTTAGTTACTTATTTTTAAATTATTTCCTTTTTATATATCTTTTAAAAGCGACTAGCTTTTAAATTCTTCCTTTTCTAGCCTCTATTCCTATCTATGGATTTTAAAATACTATTTACGCATAAGCTATATACTATATATACTTTTACTTAATAATTAATAGAAGGCGTATTTATAACTGCCCTTAGGTTATTCTTAACTTAGGCTAATGCGATGCTATTATTAGAGTTAAATAGATATGCCGATTCCAACTCAAACTTGATTTAAAGGAAAACCAATTTGTATAGCCTTTGTATTACCTCCTATCTCCTTAATTTATAAAGGAAATTCTTATCTATCTTCCTCCTTTTAAAGGACTTTAAATACAATCCGATTATTAAGCTGATATTAATTGTAGAAAATAGGAGATAGCTATAGATAAAGCTTAATAGATTAATAGAAGATAGTCTTATATTAATTTAATAATCTTAATTAAGCGTAAGATCCCTATTATTATTACTAAGCTAGTGCCTTAGCTTATAATTAAGCTAGATCTAAGAAAATAGTCTAATATAAATCGATTATAATCTGACCCTATTTGCAAATGCCTTAAAGCAGCAGTTCTTATTTGCGAAATTAGTGCTAATACCTTTTATTATAATATAAAGTATAAGGAGACTGAGTTCTTTCAAACTAGTATTTATAAAGTAGATAGGATTCTAAAGGAAAGATATAAGCCTAAGAATCCTAATATTAAAAAGCTAATTAATAATTGACTCTTAAAATAGTACCAATCTTTAAAATAAGCTTTTTTAAAAAGGGATATAGATACCCTCCTTCCCTATTAGTACTATAATTATAAGATATAGCTAAAAGGGCCTTTGCCTAATGCCTATTCGCCCCTTTACTATTAATCTACTAAGGAGCTTAAGGTTATAAAGGAGTACTTACTCAAGAATTTAAATAAAGGCTTTATTAAGATAAGTACTAGCCCCTTTGCTTTGCTAGTACTATTTATAAAGAAGGCTGACAGTAGCCTCTAATTTTGTATAGACTATTAAAATTTAAACGTTTTAACTTAAAAGGACGCTTACCTAATTCTAAGGATAGACGAGCTTTTAAGGCAAGTATCTAAAGCTAAGATTTTTATAAAACTAGATATTTAAGCCGCTTTTAATCAAATATAAATAGACCTTGAATTAAAGGAATATACTACCTTTTAAATAAGGTATAGATCTTATAAATATAAGGTTCTCCCTTTCAACCTTTATAATAGACCTAGTACTTACTAGTAGTATATAAATAATATTCTTTTAAATTACTTAAATAATTTTTATATAGCATATTTAAATGATATTTTAATTTACTTTAAGAATATTAAAGAGTACTAGGGTTATATTAAAAAGGTATTAAAACGACTCTTAAAGGCTGGCCTTTAAGTAGATATTAAGAAGTATAAGTTTTATATTACTCGAACTTAATATCTTAAATATATTCTAATAATAATTGAGATTGAACTAAACCTTAAAAAGGTCGAACTATTATATAATTAGAAGTACTTAAAAACTATTATTAAAGTAAAGTCTTACTTAGGATTTTGCAGGTTCTATTAATAATTTATTTGCAATTTTAGACTAATCGCTAAACCCTTCTTTATTTTAACCTAATCGATAGTACTTTAGAATTGGATAAAAGAGTACTGAATCGCTTTTAAAGAGCTTTGCAAGCAGTTGCTCTTAATTTAGTAGATTTACCATTTTGACCTTAACTTACTTATAAAGCTGGAAACTAATACTTCTAATAGCATTATTGCTAAAGTACTTTTTTAATAATACTCTAATAAGTAATAGTACCCAATTGGCTTCTATTTATATATACTCTTTAGCTACGAACTTAATTAGGAAATATATAATAAGGAACTCTTTACTATTATTGAATCCTATTATAAATAGAGACCTAAGCTTATATTACTTAAAGAGTAAGTTAATATTTACTTAGATTACCGCTCCTTTAAGTACTTTATAACTACTAAGGTTCTAACTGTGAAATAGTACTAATAGATAGAATTCCTATTTAACTTTAATTTTCGAATTATATATACTCCTAGTAAAGACAATCGAAAGGCCGATATTCTTAGCCGCTAAGAGTAGGATATACCAGTTTATAAGCAAGCGAAGCTAGATAGCCGATCTTAAGTTCTAATTTCCTTAGTCTAGTTAGACCCTTGAATTAATACTAAACTGGCTGATAAATTTCTCGCCGAATCTGCTAAAGGCACCCTTGCCCTAATATTAACTAATAATCCTAATTCGACCTTAAATCGACTTAAGGATTCCTTTAATTTAATTAAGAAGCTTTATTAAGATAATCGCAAATCCTTTTAAAAGATTCGCATTAACCTCCTTAAGAACTACTTTTTAAAAGACAGATTGCTTTACTTTAAGGAGCGTCTTTATATATATCGCAATACTCCCTTATATACTTATCTAATTTAAGAAGCTTATAACCAACCTTTAAGTGCGTATCCTAGTAGCTTAAAGACCTACTAGCTTCTTACTCTTAAGTACTATTAAGTTAGAATAGGTTTGGATTATAAAAGATTTATCGCAAACTGCAGACTTTATTAATTTTTATATTTAAAGATAATTAAGCAATAAGGCCTCCTATAGCCCCTTCCTATTCCTAATTATCCTATATAGTACTTATATATAGATTTTAAGGATTTCCCTCTTAATAAGTATAGTTTTAATCGAATCCTAGTTTTTATAAACCAATTTAATAAAAGCGCTATTATAATTCCTTATTAAAAAGATATTAATACTTAAGGAACTGCCCGATTATTCGTTTAATAGATATATCGATTCGGCTATACTTTAAAGATAATTACCTTAGACTAAGGCCTTTAATTCGTCTTCTCATTTTGGAAAGAGTTCTGCTATATTATTAATATTAAGATTAAACTCTCTATAGCGTACTATAAGGAGACTGATAGCTAAACGGAGATTATAAATAAGTATATTAATTTAAAGCTAAGGCCTTTTATTAATTACTATCAAGATAATTAAAGTGAATTAATTCTATTAATAGATCGCGTGCAATCGACTCTACCTTATACTTTAATTAATATAACCTTATATTAGCTTAAGTATAGAGTTGCGCCTTAAATAAGTTAAGACTGGATCTCTTTAAAAACGTCTAGCTTATAAGAGAAATTGAATTAAGTAGAAGCTAAGCTAGTAATAGAAAGGATATATATAGCTTAGGAAGTAGCAAAAGGTAATATAGAATGCACTTAAGAGAAAATGCGTAAGTCTATAAATCAATACTAAAGGGAGATTGATTAAAAACCTAAAGATATAGTCTACCTTTTAATAAAAAATCTTAAGAACTACTACCTTAATAAGAAATTGGCTAATTAATAGAATAGTCCTTTTAAGGTTCTTAAGAAGGTAGGCAATTTATATTAGATCAAGCTGCCTATAGGTTTTATAATATATAATATCTTTGCGCTAAAGCTACTATTTAAAGATCTATAAAACCCTTTACTAGGTTAAGAACAACCCTGGCCTACTATAGAAAAGATCGCTAAGTAAGAAGAGTATAAAGTGTTTAAGATACTAAGTATACGCCTATCTTAAGGAAAGCTAAAGTACTAGGTTAAATGGACTAATTATAACCTTGATTTAAGTTAGTATTATACTTTAAATTTTACAAGATCCTTATATAAGATTCGCGACTTTTATTAGGCTAATCTTATAAAGCTAGGACTACTTTAGAACTTATAAGCTTAGCTAAAGGCTTAAGAAAGTAGTATAGATGATTATAGTCACTTAAAAGATAATAGGCCAGATGCGAAACGGGTTAGTAAACAAATCTAAAAATACAAATAATAAAAAAAAAAAAAAGGAGAAAAATAATAAAAATATAAAAATAATAATACTAGGCCTATTGCCCCTCTTATAACTCCTCCGACCCCTCTTCCTTTGCGCTTAAGGAAACGAGCTCTAATTCTATTTTAAAGCTAGAGCTTGCCTCCTATATACGCCCCCGCCTGGAACGACCTTAACCTCCTTTTACTACTACTGGCGCCGCCTTACTAGCTGCTGCGCCTAACGCAACCCTTGCTACTGCGATCCCCCTTCCCTTTATAAGAGACTCTACTGCTATAGTAGTCCGCTCTACTAATGCGGTAATAGACCTTAAGAGGCTTAGTATAATTCGGCTGGATTGCTTTAACCTTACTAGCTAAGATTTAATAAAGTCGCCGCGCTTCTATTAAAAAGTTAGCGATCGATTTAATACTAATTTAAATTAAACTTATAGCAACTATCGCCTAGACTCCCTTTAGCTAGCTTACTATAGCCTTAGCTATAAAGCAGAGCTTTGCAAGACTAGCACGCTTGAGTTAAGTGTAGTTAGTCAGAGCCTTTGCGCTAGCTATTAGCAGGAGGTTGATAAGAATCCGGGCGCGCTAGACTGCCTTTTAATAGAGCATCTTGCGGTTCTCTGCTAAAACCGCCCGCGCGTTATTATCGTTACTACTATTATCCTCCTCTTGCTATTAAGCAGCCTCCTCCTGCTACTCCTTAAGGGCCGCGGATAGCACTGCGAACTCCTCCCTAATATAGGAGGGAAGCTATAAGGTATTAGTATAAGTAGAACTCTAGAGTCGATTTAAGGTACTTATAGGGATGCACTCCGCCTTTTGCTCCTAGTACTAGTAGCACTTCTTGCTATACTCCGACTCGAATTCGCACTTATATATAATATTGCGCATAAGGCGCCGCACGTACTAGTAATAATAAATGCGGTAGGCCACTATAAGGGCGCCTAACGGCAAGGGAATTGGCACTACGCGAATTAGATGCAATTCGACCCTAGACTAAGGCAAACTTACTTATAGTAGTTAGTAGTAGTAGTAATAATTGTTTCTACTACTATATATTAGCCTTACGCTATAATAGTAGGAGTAGGGGACCTATGCGATTATATATAGTTGTTATACTAAGGAAGGAAGATCCTATAGGAGAAAAACAAATTTAAGTATATAATGCGACTTGCGCTAAACTAAATATAGAATAGTACCGTTTATATAATAATGCGCTAAGTATATTACTATATAAAAATCATTACGACCTACCAACGCTTATAAGCAAGCGTTCTTAAAGGGGGGAGGTAGTATAATAGCTGCACCTCTACTTAGTGCAATTACCTAGGAGTATAGCATTTTAAGGTTTTACAATCTCGATTCGATATAGGGTTATCTCGAATCGACCCTAAAGGTATAAAAGGATATTCTTATATAATATTATATAAATAGATAAAGAGCCTTGAGCTGCTTATATATATAAGGAAGAAGGGTTCTCCTTTAAGGAGGGCTCTTTAACTTCTTCGTTTCCTTTGTATTAGACCTATAGAATACGCCTTTTGCACCACTTCTTGCTCTTATACTTGATCTCGCACTTCGGCGGTTCTGTGTCGTTACAAGCATTAGAGGTAATCATCTGGGGTTACTAATACTATATATAATATAAGGTTGCTGACGATCTCCTTAGTATACTCTTATTCCTATTTCTTAGCTAGCGTAGTACTTATATCGCACTTAATAGTAAAGTGACCTATATTTATATAACGGAAGCAAATAGGGCCTATATCTTTAGAATATAGCTTAGAGCTATTAATAATCGGGTTATTAGATAACGAGCGTAGTAGTTTTGCATCTATTCTAGCGCATAGCGTATTGCGACGATCCTAGTATAGTGGTTGCATAAGCATATTAGTCTTTTAAGTATAATCACTAGTAGTTTATAGCTATTGCTATTAGTTGAATATGCTTTGAGATTACTAGTAGGTATGATTAGGCTTTTGTCTATACGCGTATAATAGTGCTTTTGGCTCCTCCTTAGTGTATTTATATAATGACTGCGGTATAAGAGGGTACTCAATAGGCCTAGATAATAGATATAAGTGCTTATTTGCAATGCTGAGTTTTGCTAGCAATTCTAATATGGATTTCCTTTATATATATATAGCTTAGTATTGTTTGAGCTCTTGTTTCTTAATAGCTCGAGCTTTATAATCTCTTAGCTTCTTTATATTATTCTTAGTGCTAAGGATAGTATTATATACCTTATATAGGCTATAGTATATATCGTCATCTTTAAGGATAAGGTTTCTCCTTAACTCGGCCGATGCAAGGCCTTTAATAAAGGATAAAACGATATTAGATAATAAGAAGGCTTCTATATCACTAAGTGGTTTATCATTTGTACTTAGTAGTAGGTAGTCGCGGCAATAATATCTAGTGATAAGGTCCTATGCTTATTAGTAGTATAATTATAAAGACTTATCCTTGCCCTAGGAGAGGTTGCGTAATTCTAGTTGGATATTTGAATTAAGTATACCTTATAAAGTACTTCTGAACTGGATATTCATAGCCTTTATAAAGTTCTTAATATTATTAGTAATAGCGTTAGCTAGATTCTCTATAATCGGTCTCCATTTAGGTGAGTTATCTAACCATATTACTACTCTACCTTTAAAGAGTATATTCACTACTTTAAAGAAGTCTAGTGGGGTAGTATATCCTAGCTTCTAAAGGTCTCTATTTAGTCTTACTATCTATTGAGCACTTAAGACATTTGTTCTATCGAACTTTCCGCTAAGGGGGTAGTTATAGTTTATAGTTACTAGTAATAGTAGTGATAATATATATAGTATAAGAAGTCGTCTTAGTTTAGCGTTAATAGAGCTAGAGTCTCTTCTATATTAGGGTAGGTAGTAGCTACTAATATCAATAGCTTAAATGAGTTTGTCGAATGAATTATTATATTCCTTAGATGACTCTAATAGTAGGGACAACACTATTCTCGAGAATCCTTCTAAGTTTTCTTGAGTTCGCATAGAGTCGTTCCTTAAGTACTAAGGTCTTATATAAAGGTATAGTACAGAGGTATAGTATAGAGGTATAGTATAGAGAGGCTTCAAGTGAGACGCGTATTGACAACGCGTCTTATACGTATGCAAAGATAGTATGATATAATATCAACGTTAGGAAGGGAGCGTATGCCTGTATTAATATATTAAGAACTCGAATTGCCTTAATAGAGTATATAATAGGGGAGATCTGAGATAACAGGGGAGATCTGAGATAAGGCTGACTTCTTCCCTACGTTGGGTCACTAGAAAATGTGGGAAGCAAGGGAGGTGGTTGGTTCTAAGAAGCAAGGTTGTATTTTTCTCAAGAGTGGTTATACCACAAAAAGTAATTATATATATGGTAGGTTTATGCCTAAGGCATCTGCTGACTACTCCACGCTAGTAGTCCACATCTTTTATGGACTTGGTAGTTTGAGAACTTGGGAGCTGGCTAGCACGGAACCGATACGTGGGCTAAGACTAGGTGGTGGGACGGGCGAGGGGGGCTCGTGTAAGACCCGCGATCTGCCTCACCAGAAGCTGTAGCCAGTAACTTGTCTTGAGCTTAAGCCCTCTTCTCCGGTTATTGTTCCTTGCTATCGGTGGGTGATTCTGCGTTCGAGGTGGCTGGGCATTGTACTAGTTTTCAAAACACCTTGCAGAGATTTTATCGCGCTCGCTCTAAGTGCAGCCAGTTTCATTCAGAAAAGTATAATTCTGTTCTAGTATAGGGTTTAAAGGGGCTCTTATCAATTGGAGAATACACTCTCGCTTAAGATGCCCTGGCTTCAGATCTTCTTCTTCAAAAACAAGACCTGCATATTGCAAAAGGCCTTCAGCCCTACGATGCCATTCTCAACCCCGAGCCCGCTCTCCTTGAGCCCCCCGAACGGCAGCGAAGACGAGACCTCCATGTGGGTGTTGACCCAGACGCTCCCGGCCTGGATCCGCAGCGCGATCCTCGCCGCCTCGTCGAGGTCGCGAGACCAGACGCTCGCCCCGAGGCCCATCCGCGTGTCGTTCGCTCGGCGCACGACGTCCTCCTCGTCGCACCACCTCATGATTGGCAGGACCGGGCCGAACGGCTCTTCCATCACGACGCGCGAGTCGTCGGCGGGGTTCTCGATAATCGTTGGGCTGATGAAGTATCCCTCGCTGGCCGGGATGTCGCCGCCGAGCGCCACCACCTGGGAGTGCTCCGCGGCGTCGTCGAGGAAGCCCTTGACGCGCTCGTACTGCATGGCGTTTTGAACCGGCCCGATGGCCACGCCGTCTTCGAAGCCGGGCCCGACCTTAAGGGTCTGGGTATAGGCAACCATGGCGTCACGGAAGGCCGGGTAGATGGAATCGTGGATGTAGATGCGCTTGAGCGCGACGCAGACCTGTCGCGCATGAGAATCCCGGTCATGCAAGAAAGCATCGAGATATGATGGGATGATACCTGTCCCGAGTTCATGAATGCCATGGCGGCGACTTTTGCCGCTGTCGACGGTATATCGACAGACTTGCAGACGATGGCCGGATCGTTGCCTCCCCTGAATAGTGTGTCAGTATCGAAATTCGGGTTCCTGGGCGGGATACGTACAGTTCAAGGGTCACTCTCTTCAGAGTCTTGCTTGCACTCTCCATGATCTTCTTCCCGGTTGCAGACGATCCTGTAAATGTGATCTTGTCCACGCCGGCGTGAGCCGTGAGTAGCGGACCCAGAGTCTCGTCTCCTCCCAGAGCTTGCACCACGCCCGGCGGGAAGAAACTCTGTGCGATCTCGACGAGCTTGAGGGCCGTATATGGCGTGAATGGGCTGGTGAGGCTTCAGTCAACCGAGTCCTGGGCCCGCGAGGAGAGGCGATCTTACGAAGGCTTGACGATGACGGTGTTCCCGGTCAATACCGCAGGGATAATCTTACCCACAGCCAGTATCAGTGGGAAGTTCCATGCCACGATTCCAACAACAACGCCTAAAGGGGGAAATCTGGCCACGACGTGACGGTCCTCATTATCCTCTAGCGTCTCATCCGGGACAGACATGTCGGCAAGCTCGAGTATCTTCTTCGGAGCCAGCTGTGCTTCATAAGACGCCCAGTTGAGCTGGCCCAGTATCGTCAGCCATCACGATACATTGTACGAAGAGGTTCAGAACACCCACGGGCTTTCCCTGCTCGATGACCAAAAGCTTCGCGAATTCCGAAGTGTGCTTGGCGAGCGCGGCAGCGAATGACTTGAGGGCATGTTGTCGTTGTTCGATTGGGGTCTCTGCCCATGGTGGGAATGCCCTCCTAGCCGCAGCCACTGCTTCGTCTACATCTTGCGCCGTCGCAATGGGAACCTCCCAGCTGGGTTCTTTAGTTGCGGGGTTGATGGCATGGCGAGTCTCCGATGCTGTGACGAGATTGCCACTGATGACGTTTCTGAAGGTCGTGAAGTCGTACTGGCTGCTGCTCATGGCCGCGGCTGAGACGGAGTCTGCGGAGGGTGCCATGCTTCTTGAGCTGGATCGCAGAACTCTGGATTCTGCTGCTTCGGCGTGGTGAACTAGTCAAGTCAGCGAGGATGTACGGAGATTGGGAGAGAGTAGAGATCAAGGAGCGAACAAGAGCGTTTTTCCGTCTTTGTATCTGTGTACAAGACAAGGAGTCGAACACCCGAACCTGACAAGAAGCAGTAAGTCTACAAAGAACTGGTGATCTTCCACGGCGCCGTTGATCTTCAATGGAGCATTCGAGCTGTACTGCTTGCTTGCTGGTAAAGTCTCAACTGCAGACCTGACGTTGCCGCCAATCCCACGCCAGGGACTGACCGTCGTTGCACCGGGAAAGAGGCTTCTTGGGATGGAGTTGACAGTTGATAGACCAAACGAAGGTCAATTGTCGCACAACAAGAGGCCCGATTCTGCGAAAGAAGCAAACCTCGGGCTCACAGTCTCGTGGAATGTGGTTGTGAGGGCAGAGAAGAAGTGCGGGGTCGCGGTGAGATGAATTCAGTTGGTATCACCCGGCAGTATGTAGACGAGTATGAGACCGCCTGCATCTCTCTGCGCGCCGTCTCGGTGGACCAAGAATGTCTGATTGATAACTCAAGACCGTTGGGAGTTGGAGTGAAGTAGTTCTTCACTTGGATATTGTATACTACTTGAGCCACACGCAAGCTCTGTTTTTGGGATACCCATCGGTGACTTGAGGAGTCTCAATGTAGAATGTAAATACATGTATGTATGGATATGTGGATGTATATTTACAAACATATACACACCTATACACCTATACAACTATACATCTATACATCTATACATCTATACATCTATACATCTATACATCTATACATCTATACATCTATACATCTATACATCTATACATCTATACATCTATACATCTATACATCTATACATCTATACATATATCTCTTTACGCATATATCTCTCTACGCATATATATAGTGGAGTACATGAATTCGATCCCAGTCGAGATCGCAAGTCGGCAGGTCTTCGAAACTCTTTCTACCAGAGAAGACAAAGTAGCCACTGGACAGCTGAACGAGAGCCAGTACACGGAGAATCGTTCAAGGAAACGGCATTTGTGGAGAGTTGTTACATGTTATCCACAGATCGCTCGAGTGTCTGTAACCGTCTACCGTCACACCTCTTTATTGACACACGGAGGACTGCTTCAAAGTCGCGCCGCCCGTCAGATCCTTCTTTTCATCAGTTCTCGCGTGCCCAGGTATCCGAGCTCATGAGATGATCGCGGCCACCTGCTCGTCAGGTCGATGAGCAGAATTTAGATGGAGTTGAACTGAACGAGACATTCCCATATGAGAGCCGCCTCTGACCGACGACATTCGTATGTTTTGCTCCCCAAGTGCGTTCGAGGGACGGAGGACAGCAGAGTCCCCGCTTAGTCAGCGCAGCCCAGCTCTTCCATGACCAATCCCCCATTCTGTCCGACGACCATCCCTCTCGGAGCCGAGAACATATATATCTTCACTTTCAGCGTGACTCTACTGCCCTGCAAACAACCTCTTCCCCCACGCCCACCTCGACAAAACCCAAGAAGATGGACATCCTAACCCCCACTCTTCCATCTCCCAACACCACCACCACCACCATCTCCAGAGCCAGCATCGCCGACCTTCCAGTCCTGGCCCAGATCGCAACCTCATCTCAGCTCCCCGAGGCCATCATGCCGTTCTTCTTTGCCGCCTGGCCGGAGACCACTCACATGCTGGCCTTTTACACGGCGCGCGTCAGGGCCAAGCTCCTCGATCCGTGCTCTGTCTTCTTCAAGATGACGCATGACGCGAGCGGGCAGATCGTCGGGATCGTATGCGTGACGCGCGAGCGAGGGGACGTCGTCGTCGAGAAGGTGTTGACGACGACTGCACACGAAGAAGGGGCGGCGCCGCTCGAGGGCTTCAACTATGACTTTGCCAGGGACGTGTTTGGGGGCTTGGAGGGTCTGATCGGGTTCATGAAGGGACGGGAGCATTACAGTAGGAAGAAGCGCGTGCAGGCCGGTTCCAGTGACTGACGACTTCAGTGCTCTCTTCGCTGGCCGTCCGTAGGGCTTACCAGAAGCGAGGCCTGGGAAGGAGGCTCATGATGCGCTGCCATGAGCTCGCCACCGAGGACGGGCTGCCCATCTATCTCACCGCGTTTCCATCGGCGCATGACATGTACCTGAAGCTGGGGTACACAGACGAGACCCATTTCGACGTGGATTTGAACGAGTACGGGACGAAGTACCGGGGTTTTGGGGTCTATCGGAGCTATGGGATGTTGTGGCAGCCGGAGAAGCTTAGAGGAGCTGAATAGCTGGCGAGGTCAGAGTGACGGGACGGAAAACCGCAGCTGCTGGAAGTCTGGCAGAGTTTCCACGTAGGGTAGGCTTGAACACGCACATTCCGAGGTTGTATAAACGTGGAGTGTGCGAGTGATGATGGCAAGTCCTTTGGTTTTCAAGCGTCTCGGGTGGCATTGTAGGCTGCTAAAGGCACGACTGGACGCAGATCTTGTCATGGCGGGGCTTTATGGACATGGATTACGATTGATTGCCTGATATAAGATAGTGTCTTGAGAAATATATCAAGAAACTATGTAGTAGGTTATGGTGATTTTCAGAGAGATCACTCACAATCAGTAGAGTACCTCACACTGGAAGGTCAGTGTCCGTGGAATAAATCCAGATCTTCATTAGCGCTCTCTGTATGTGATACGAGGCAGAATCTGCACTACACTCAGAGTACTGAACACATCCATACGCTTGATAAATAGGCTTGTGTCTGAAGACTCTGCACAGAGGAAGACTTTCACTGTAACTTTCACTGTAACTTTCACTGTAGGCTGAGGATTAATTAAACGTGTTTAAAACAGGTATGAGTGAGAAAGGGGACTCGCCGAGAGACAGGCAGATTGATTCTGATTTGATCTGAAGCCAGGCAAGGTAGGGTAATGGTGTAGTGTGGTATGATATAGCCAGGTATGGTGTCTTGGGGTGTGCAATTGTATGGAATGGTATGATGTGGTATAGTGTAAAACGGCGTGACTTTGTGATTGCTATGTATGCTCCGGCGGTTGTTATCCAGTACGGATATTTATACGTTGTAATCTTTTGAGGCACAGGATTGATTGCAGTTTTCGTATGTGTATAGATATATGTGTGTGTAAGAGACTCACACGTTGAAATACAGTACCACAACAAGGAGATAACGAGAGAAGGGGGAATAAAAAAGGAAGAGAGAGAGAGAGAGAAAAAGCAAGCCATGCTCTGGACGCTCCACCTGACTGACATTCTGGCCTTATTAGGGTCTTCGCTTATTCTCGCTACCCCTGTCTTAGCCTAGTCTAGTCCAATCTAATCTCAATATCAATAACCCTAAAAATAAGCTAGCTAGCTATAGCTAGCTACAAGTAAAAGGAGAAAACACAGATCATGCAAGCTCACACATGTATACACCCTCGCGTGGTAAATCAGCTATAGTCCTCGGTCCCAAATTCCATCTGAGCGTCCCGCCCAAGGAAGAGATTGCGCTCGCAGAGAGAGTCTTCGAACTTATCAGCACGCAGCTATGGATGAAGCCATTCAGAACTTACGATCGAAGAACTCGTACTCTTTCGGAAGTGACTTTGTGCCGTTCTTGATACAGGCCTTAAACTCGGCGATGTATTCGGCCATCAACGCCTCCCAGGCCGGACCGTTGATCGAGTAAGCCGCATCCCATGCAGCTTGGTCCTTCTGCCTCTCTCTGGTAGGTATTTTAAAAGGCCGGTTATGGACGGTGTAGCCGACAGAGTCTCTATGTGCTTTCAACCTCAAGAGTTCGGGCTTCGTAAACTTGCCGTGGTGGTGCGTATCGTCGTGCTTCCCGATCAAGGAGGGCGTCACGTACAAGCAGTACGGCCGAATAGCCATCAATTCACTCTTGGTCACATGGACAGTGGTAAGCCCATAGTCTCTTCTCAGAGTTGCCGTAGAACCGCCTTCGTCATCGTTGGTATTGACTCTTGAATTGACGGCTCTGCGGCGTGTACTATCGCTCTTGCAGCCCTTGTGCTGATGAGGCGCTGGAGACTCGGAGGCTCGACGTGCAGAATTACTTCCGCCAGCGCGGCGCTTCTGAGGACGCGCCGCCGGAAGTCTCTGAGATGCCTGACGAGCAGCGGCCTCGGCTTTGGCAAGATCGAATTCGTGCGGCTTGTTCTCTTCAGCCTCGTCATCATCCAAGACAGTCGGCTTTCGCTTGCGAGATAGCATATTGAGAGCTTCGTGCGTGTTCGCAATGATCTGGGCTACCGCGACGGTCCGAGTTGAAGTGGCGGCGGTCTTTCTCTTCTTTGCTGTCTTGCTCTCTAGACCCTCGTCAGTATCTTCTTGATCGCCTTGAATCGCGGCGGCCTTTCTCTTACTGGTCCCCTTCAAGTCAGAGATATCGTCACCATCCGAGTCAAGGTCCGTCTCCTCATCCATAGCCACCAACCGTGGATGTCTGGGCTTTTCGCGGTCTATGGCCTCATTGAAGCCGGCTCGAAAGCAGTACTGGACTAGCTCTTCAACTTTCATATCCTGCCTCAGTCGCAGATCTTGAACGTAGTGTAGAAGAGCGTGATCATGGAGGCTCTGTGGAGCAGAAGTTGTGTTAGCTGGCGATCGGATCTCTTTTATTCTTCTATACGCGCTGGGTAGGCTTACAAAGTCTTGAATACAGCCGCGGAGAATCTCGTTGTAATCGTTTAGACGCGCCATTATGTCGATTATTTTGACAAAATTCCAGAAGAGTGTGTTTATCTTTGCTTGAAAGAGCGCGTATGAGTGCGTGGGTGCTAAAGAGACTTCGGTACCAGAATTTGAAAGACGAAAGTATGGAAGATTTCGAAGTTGATGTCAGGTTTGTGGAAATCGCGAAGAAACCAGAGGCGGAGCATCTATAAGTAGAGCGGAGCGTTTTTCAAGTTTCCGAGGACAATAGGAAATAGCGGCTATTGTTCAATTTGAGCGCAGCTTCGCAGCCGAGGAGAATTGTTCAGAATTAGCCGATAGTGGACCAGGGCCGATAGATGGAAAAAGCGAAGATGAATAGCAAATTCTGGCAACTTATCTATATATCATCTTTAAGTAATTCCAAACGACTTAATTGGCTTGGATTTTATGAGTGACAAGGTAACAAGACATTACCTCTACTGTAATAACAATTATCTTGGAGTTCGATAGCCTAGTGGGATAGAAAAGGAGCGCTTAGCCTCGTGTGAATGCGAGAATGCGAGAAAGTGAGTTATTGGAGCTTATATCATGTTTAAGAACTAAGTATTGTTACAAGTGAATAAATGCATCTTGCTATCATACAAAGGTCGGCTTCTCTACCTGTCCCACACAGTAAAGTCCTATGGCTGAATTTTTACCCACTCTCTTCCTCATTCTCTACCTCCTTACGATAAAGAGTACACTTATCCAGCTTTTCATCGCTAATCGGCTCACAATTCAATATGCCTTCACAGTTCTTTGCTATCCTTTCTTCAATCCTCTGCGGATCTGCCGTTTCACACCTAAAGCGAGCAAGCGACAATTCTCCTTCATCACCGCAAGCTCTTCTGCGCTGTCAGCTTCACTGATAATCTTGAGGTCATCATCGCTGGACGTACGAATTCTTCGCAGCTTTCTAAACTCCCAAACAGTCAACGGAACACCACCAGTGTCCATGTGGCTGTCGGCTCGGCCATTGTGATTGTAGATTTTGGTTTAGAAGTTGAAATGTGCCGCAAGCTTACGCACCTATCAATTAGCGAATGACACGAGGTAGAAGCTTTTCGCTATTTCTCTAAGTCTTTGAGGGGGGTTGGCGCGGGTGGCTGTTAAGGGCAGGGCGGCGTTGTTGCTTTAACTCCAAGTTGACACTTATAACTTATACTAGCTATGAAGAACATGTACGGATCGCATTTGCTTCAGATAGTAGGCATAATAGCAATTGACCGTAATGTTAGGACTCTTTAGGCGTTCATATATGTTAAATTTAGCTTGATATAGCAAAGAGGAGGCAGAATTAGTTGCAGTCTTCTTTCAGTACCATCTGAATACATGAGAGGTTTCTAGATAAAGATTCAATCTAATATACGTACTCTGAGCATTATGCAATGCCAAAAAGCTTCCAGCGTATTTCCTCAGCGGTATTGTGACTACAGTATCTCCAGGGCCAAATTTAGTTGCCTTGTATTTGACCTGGCCACATTTCTTGGCCCAGTCTCGATATCTGGAGAGCTGGCAGACGTGCTCGCCCTTATATGAGTGCGCAGGAGGTTTGGAGTTCTTGGAAAATCACGACTGTGCACGTTTTGATATGCATAGGTCAGTGCTCGCTTACATTCCGAGCTGAACAGAAGCGGGACAACTCCCAAGCATACCTTTTCAAAGACTTTTATCATAATATATCTGTATATCAAACAGTTACGTAATTATCTACCATAATTCCTAGAACGTTTTCCAAGGCTGCATGTCAGAAGTAACTACTTAAATCGAATTCGAACTTGAGATGAATCAGAAGAGGGATGTGTATTCAAGCACTTTGATTAGTAACTAAGATCTAGAAATCAGTATTTTACGGTTTATTTACTCAATACTGCGAACTAGCTCTCCTTTAACATTACCCTATTCTATGTAAAGGTCTGTGCCGTGGCTTGCAGGTATGAAAAAAACCCCTAATCGCAGCACAACGATAACTCCTTACACCGTAAAAAATCATATTCTCAAAAGGTTCTTTGAGTTTTGAATGATAAGACCTACTCGTATGGAGAGTTTCTTTCATAAAAGAACTTCAAAGATCGCAATCAGAAACATAGAATATAGCTTGTAGTATCTGTAGCTAGAAGATTATCTCTTCAATTGTTTGGAAGAGTACACGAGATAGTGTGAGATGTTATTGATTTAATTGGAGTGTCTAACTCTAATCAATAAAGAGATTCTATAGCAAGAGTAGATCAGAGTGGGTGCCAAGACAAAGTATCTTGGCCATGGTCATATGACCAGCATGTGACATATCTCTACAGCAGTACCGCAGGAAGCTACCTATTCAAATAAAGGAAGTTCCGATATCTTGCGTTAAATCCATCTAGTGAGGTTGGTACTAGAAAGAGGAGCGCCTGTTTACCCTTAGACGCGTCGTGTGCCAAGACATTCACGTGAGCTATAAACTTGAGTCCTTAATTCCCAAGCCTCAACCTATCCACTAAGCCAACGAACATTGATTTTCTATAATATCCCATAACTTTTAGTACATTAAAGATCCAGCATTAGAACGTCTAGAGATTTAGCCTCTGCCAGGAGCCCACTGCTTCTTCCGTAGTCTACAGTTGCAAATCGACATGCTAAAATTGTAATCCTGTTTGTGATCACAAACCTCCCACCGTGGTCGTGTGCATATACAGCAGGCAATCATCTGTTCTAAGCCTTTCCCTGGCGAATCTACTCTGCGAGCTCTCAAGTCAGCCTCAGCTTCCTTACTATTGTCGTCAATCCCTTCCACTACAACACTAGCGTTACATTGGCCGGTGTCGTCGCTCATTCACTGATAGTCAGCCTCTGCTATAAATTCTCCTTCGCGTGTGTAAGCAAGATGTACCAGATACTGCTCAATTCTGTAAATATTATCCTCGCCATAACGCCTTCTTCGGCATCACCCGTACAATTTGACTTACAAGTCCAGCTCTTTAGCTTCAAATCAGCCCAGAAACACAAAGTATCTGTAGTACCTGCTCTCTCTTATCCATCATATGATTCTAATTCGAAGTAAACTCATGCTGCCTCTCTCATAGCTTACTGCGTGTTTCTTGTGATAATTCAAGGTAGCAGCAGATCAATCTTAGGGAGGACTTGAAAACGATCGACGACTGCAGCACAGCTATGATTAAAGTAGAGAACAAAGGGATGAGGTCTAGAGAATATAACCCAACAAGTTGAGAGAAGTTTTCATGGTATACTAATCAAGAGAGGTCGCATATCCTTTGATCAAGAGATCGATCTTCAAATCTGGGTTGTCCGCATCTAGATGCTGGAATCAAGAAGCTTGATCAGCACGAATAGCAGTGCAACAGCTTCGGCCCAAGCGACACGAGTCTTACAAGATCGAACAATGAGTCCTAGCCCATTGCCAGCGACCTCGGCGTGGCCATCGCCGAGCCCAGAAGCATTGATCGGAATGGTATAAGCATCGATGCTATACAAACTAGTCACCCGCCCGAAGGGGTTGAGGTGAAGAAGAGCCGAGATGGACCATCAGACAGAATATCAACAAGAATCAATCCGGACTTTCCCCAGTCTCTAGCTATCTCATGAAGCGTTTGAAAAGAAACCAGCATCGCAGCGGTTGCTGGGGATTTCTCGCTTATTTCAGTGACTCCCGCGCCAGGGCGGAGATCCCGTCTGCTCGAATCCCTCATCCATCCTGCGCCACGACCACGATCCTCGCTACGCTTAGCCGCCGCTTGTGTCTTATTTCGTCTCTGTTTGCTTCCAATTCGCCATGGGGATCCAACAGTTGGCTCTTTATTCCAGCTCGGATGATATCTTACCTGCTCATATCAATGCCATTCTGCAAACTCCAATAGATCTTGGCACTAGTTCGGCTGGGATAGATAGGGGTTGAGATGAGTCGCGGCTTGACCACTTTGTTTATACGTTGCTGTAACCATGCCAGGTTCGGCTCTCTGGAGTCCGCGCATTTCTAACTCTCGGATTTCCCATTATGACATCGGCGGATCAAGGACCCCACGAGTTGTACTCCACTCCGGGATCTTCTCCGAGAATAGTGTTTTAAAAGTATAAATACTAGTAGCCGAAGCGCTAGCGACCGTCTAGTGCGTAAGATCACATACTAGATATAGAAAACAATCAGGAGTACAAAAATTATATGAGCAGTTGTCGCAGGCGTAACAAACACCAGATTAAAGTTTTTTTTACATCGTATACCCACCATGACCTTCCCTGTAATTGACATTAATATAGAGTCTATTTCGGCTGTGACGAACTAGCAATCGCATCTCTTTCATCAGTTGCAAGTCAAACATAAGATCTCAACGGCATACAGGGGTATATTATCTGTGAGTCCGTGTTTTGCCCAGACAGTCTCTGATTTTTAAGCCTTTCACGCCAGCCGCCAACTTACAAAGTCGCTATGCACGGCTAGTTATTCCGTCGCACGTTAGATGCTGGTCGCTGGCCTGACAACAGGAGGCGTGACTCGGAAGCTAAATACGGTAACGCGTATGAGGTTCTGCGATATCAGTAGCCTTGATCTTTATATTAGGTTGAAAGGATCCACAGGATTCTTATTTTTCCGCGTCATGGCCGCATTGTCTAGTCCTTGAAGATTTATGAGTGGCGATTTTGATTTATAATAACAAAATGCTTTTCTTAGTCTTGATCTTGTTTGGTACATGGGAATACAGTCTGTACTTGGGTCGCACGATCCGAGAGACGCGAATGATATCCTATCTACGCAATGCAGCCCGAGGATATATAACCATTGCCAAAGTCCACAGCATTTGAATCTCAAGCTAAACTCAGCAAACCATCAGTCTTTACCATCCGAGTCTCTTACAAGTCATTCTTTAGCATGCGCTTCCTTTCCAGAGCCAGTGCAGTCGCTCTGCTTGCCTCTAACGTTCTTGGTCACCCTGCAGCAGCTCCTCCATCCGATGGCGCTGGCGCTGTTGAAAAAGGAGCCGCTAACCTCAGGCAATTCGGGTTCTCAACAGAGAGTACTTACACTCGTGTAGAAAGTTCTGGTGATTCCGGATTGAAATCGGTGACGAAGAGGGCAACCTACGTTGACACAGCCGCTGCTGCAGTCCAAGCCAAATACCCGAAGGCATCTTTTCGCCTCCTTGACGGAAACTATGTTGGAAACAATGGGATAGGCCACGCCCACTTCAAGCAGACCTATAATAACCTGGACATTGAGAATGCTGATTTTGGCGTTCACGTATGTATCTTCGGCTTTAAATTATGTATCATGGCTAACAAGACCAGATTGGTAGGGATGGAACTCTCTTCTCATATTCAGAATCATTTTATCCTCTTGAGAAGCCAATTTTCCGCCACGGTACGGTTGAGCCAATCGAACCGCTCCAAGCTTTGCGTGCTGTGATAAAAAAGCACGATTTTGGAATCGGACTCGAACGTGCATCTGCGGTTTCTAATGAGCCTTCTGGAGTAAGGAGTTTTACCATCGAAGGAACCAGTGGTACCAAGTCCGCGCCAAAAGCTAGCCTGGTGTACCTTAAAAGGAAAAACAAGAAAGGCGTTGTCGAACTCGAACTCTCATGGAAACTTGAGATTCATACTAATCTGAACTGGTTGCTCATCTACATTGACGCATCCTACGGTGTCGAGCTTATCGGTATAACTGATTATATCTCCCATGCGACTTATAATGTCTTGTAAGTTCTCCTCGGGCTGGGTTTCGAAACAAACTTACCTTCTATAGTCCATGGGGGACCACTGATCCTTCGAAAGGAAGCCGTGCGATTGAGGTCGACCCTGAAGCGACCTCTGCTTCAAAATCAGGCTGGATTGGAAACAAAAATGTAGCAACCACCAAAGCAAATGGCAATAGTAAGTACTTCAACTCGCACGATCCATGATTGACTTCTTGTGCTAAAACCAACACCAGACGCAATTTGTGTCACAAACTGGTGGGACGAGGAAGATTTGACCGAAGGCTTTAGTCCCGATGGTGGGAAATCTCTAAATTTCGACTTCCCCCTCGATATTACACAATCCGACCCGTCTAGCTACATCGCTGCATCCTCCACCCAGCTCTTCTACACAGTCAACTTCTACCACGACTTGCTCTACCTTCTGGGCTTCAACGAGCTTGCGGGAAACTTCCAGAACGACAACGGCGACCGTGGTGGCCTTGGAAACGACGCTGTTACTCTCCACCCTCAGGATGCGAATGGGATGAACGGTGCTGTGTTCGCGACGCCGCCTGATGGACAACGCCCGTATATGCGCTTGTTCCTGTGGAACAAGACGAGTCCCCACCGAGATCCCAGTTTTGATACAAGCATAGTCATCCACGAATACACCCATGGATTAACCCAAAGATTGACAGGAGGACCGAGTAACCCTGGATGTCTCGCTGCCCCTGAAGCATCTAGTCTGGGAGAGGGCTGGAGTGATTTTATGGCTACTGCTCTCCAGGTCAAGAAGGGCGATACTCGCAACAAGGACTACGTGATTGGAAGCTGGGTTTCCGGCGATGAAAAAGGTCTCAGAGAATTCCCCTACTCCTCTAATATAGAAAACAACTATTTTTTCTACGCTCACGCCAACGGCCTCCAAGATAAACATGAAATCGGTGCCATCTGGGCGTCTATGTTGTACGACGTCCTCTGGAGCTTTGTTGATAGATACGGCATGAGAGATGAGCGCCTACCTGAGTTTGATTCCGATGGTGTTCCTTTGGATGGCAGATTCTTAGCAATGAAGCTTGTCGTGGATGCCTTGGCTCTGTAAGTCCTTCTGCATGTACCCCTTTGTTGCCCTGGCTTATCATGCCCCAAAATCAACCAACCGAGAACTATCTACTAACTACATACAGGCAACCATGCAACCCTTCGTTTATTTCAGCTCGTGACTCTATCTTGTACGCCGATGAGATCCTTACCGGAGCGAAAAACAAGTGCTTGCTTTGGGCAGCCTTCGCCCAGCGTGGATTGGGAGTGACCGCCCAAAAATTTGAAGACTGGCACGTCAATAGCTGGGGTCTACCAAATGAATGCAGACAAGAGTATCTGATGGGTTTACAAGGTACGCACTGAAAAGTTATGATTGAATACTTATCATGGTTGTTGATGATCTATCTGAGAGAGAGAGAGAGAGAGAGAGAGAGAAATCAGTAATCGAGGGCAGCCTATGCCAAGGCTATCACGTGTCCCTGAGACTCACTCTCCTCCTTCAGTCTCGTCATATGCCTTATATATGACCCCGATCGCTATATTCTTATAGTATTATTGATGGGTCAGAATACTATCTCTGGATGAAGATCAACTGGGATTCTTCTTCCTTTCCCTCCGCTTTTTCCACAACGCAGTTTCAGTTTGGGCATGGTAATAAAAGCATAAATAATAGTTTCATGTTTGTTAGCTTGCTTTCCATCGTACGCTGCGGGAGTTATACTAAAGAAGGGAGTTTTGCCATCACTTATTTTATTGCTTTCCAGTCGCCTGATTAACGTCTGCCATACACAGTCTAGCATTGCAAAATCACTCTCGCTGAGTTTTATATCAATTGTATTATAAGCAGTCTAAGACACAAATAACTTAATTTTGAGTTCTTCATATATATTTTCGTATGAAGTAAAATCAGAATGCATCAATAGTCAATGCTCGCTCGTGTGTTTTGCATTATTCGCTTAAATTCTGACAGATTCCTGAACGGCAAAATCTCCTAGATCCCGAGTCCTTCCCGAGTAGCCCGTCCAGAAACAAATACCTTAGATAACATGTTGCGCCATCTTCGTCATAACCCGAGTAACACTCGCCGTGGAGAACTCTCTCGTTCTCGCTAACCTCTCAAGCGTAATTCAGCTTGCCTTTTCGAAATCTCTCAGAGCCTGTCTCGATGTAATCGCTCTTTCGGCCCGCATTTCTCGCAAACCAAACTCTCTGATCATTGATTATATCATACTCATCATTCTGTGCCGGATTTATTGCAGCTCACTCGGTGTTTTGGGGGCTCCTATGGGTAAGTATGTGGCCCTACTTCGTCTTCGACATTGCACCAGGAGTTCAAAACTCTTTACTAATGACGTTTATAACAGACTATATAGGTTTATCAAGATCCTCAATGTACTTGCTTGGGAGGAATATTTATTCAAAGCGGACGACTTACATCCCAGCTTGTGAGCGACAGCTCAATGGCCGTTGATTGTTTGGCGGTTGCAGAGCGAGAAGCGAGGAACTAAGCATGCTAATCAGAATACAAGGAATGAAAGAGCTAGAGAGAATTATTTCTAGCAATTTCGAGGAATATTCACATGGCCTGAGATTTAAACAGGGACACGGCAAATCTATTAGCCTGGGTAGCTGCTCTGGAAGTCCATGAAGCCTCCAACCACACATCCACTCTCGGCAAATCAAACCCATCAACTATAAACTATTCAATCGTCTTCCTTGAAGTTTATATCATTCCAAGAAAGACATGTCGAAGGCGTGGGGAGGGGAAAAGAGAACACGAACAGCCCTGCCTCGCTAGCTCCGCAACAGCTCGAGAGCCAATGACTGGAGAAAAAGAAAACCAGCATGCTCAATAGATTGCTCGTGTTGAGAACGTGCAAGTCGGAACGTGTAGTCCTCCGTCTGACCTTGACCGAGAATGAATGGACAGCTATGGGAATATAGGTCATTTGTCAGTCATGTGCCGTGCATACTGGGCGGGCATCAGGTGTCCGGTCGCAAGGCTTGGCAATAGCCGCATTTTCTTCTACGCTCTTGAGGAATAGCTTCGAGAGTAAGACATACAACAACGAATACTAAGTCTAATGGTAATCAAAGTCTTACCGTATATAATCGCCCTTATGTGATACGAACAGCAGCTGTACGTCCCGATCTCCATCTCCTCCCCCGCCGTCGTCCCTTTGGCGAGGCCGAGCGAAACAAACGAAATAGAGACGGAGCGCAATGGCGAGTCTAAGTGTGGATAACCGAGTATGACGATGATCATAGAAAGCCGGAAGCGGGGACGGTAAGAGGGACGTAGAATTGACTACGAGCCAGGCATACAGGACTGGTGGCTTATTACGGCTACTAGACTGAGCAACGAACTCCAGCCCAAACTTATGCTGACAAAGTCCATGCGCAAAAGACAGGGACTGTTCTCCCTCATATCATGGATATTCGAGGGAAAGCTGCGTGTTCTTCGGGCGGAGGGACCCGGGATGAGAGACTATATCAAGAAGTTAAGGAGCGGACCGGATGTGATAGAAATTTTCCACGTCGTAGCGCGAATCCCCTAATCAAAATTGGGATTCAAAGAGAGAAGCCCGCTTGCTTCCGATCAGCACTAGATGCGAGGCAATGAGGAGATATCTAAATACGAGTCTCGTGGAAGTGCTCGCGGAACTTCTGATAGTAAAAATCGACATATTGTATTCGAGGGCTCTGGAAATCATAACCTTAGCCCTTCGTACTTCAGAAACTCGTACCGAACGCGAAGCGACGAATATATCGAGAGAAATTCACCGCTGCGCCGTCCCACCTTGATTGGTTATGGCACAAACAAACAGCAAAGAAATCGGGGTTCTGGATATCAACACCATGAATCAGCCGCTAAATATTGTAGAAGCCTTTCGTGTAATGCTGGTGATCCAGGGCAACAATGGACGAGCCAGAGCAGCAGGAGCATAATTGAGCTTCATCAATGTGAATAATACCTTGGCGATAAGCGGAGGCTGATAAAATCAATAGTTAAAGTTTATCAGAATAGTATGATGGACAGAACCAGTATCAAGCAGGTTGAATATGCAATGTCCCTAGAGAGGATATTCAAAACTCCTGTCAAGCTGACGCACCTCTATTCTTTCAAGGTTACTGCGGCGACTCAATCAATTACGGCACAGGAAAAAACTTAATTTCCGGAGAAGATGGGCGAGGATCGGGGCGGTGGATCGCCAAGCGTCTCCGCCCCGGCGATCGATGCGCCTATTACCAGTAATCAACGTTTTTCTCGTCAAATATCTCATAACGAGCGAGACATAACCCGCCGAAATCTTTTATAGACTAAAAAAAGCTAATATACTCAGTACCTTCTGTTTGCATCATGTACGCTGCCACGTCTGCTCTGCTGCGCAAGATTTGGGGGGTAGGG